>MAYD01793701.1:0-17319 GCA_001909325.1 Ruellia speciosa
AAACAAAGAAAATTTCCTTCTGTTTCCTAGTTCCTCTGAAACAAAGAAAATTTCCTTCTGTTTCCTAGTTCCTCTGCACCAAAGACTCCCAAAAAAGTTGTTTTTTTCCTTATCTCACCAAATATCAACCCCTAAGCTAAGCATAAGGTTAGCATGTATACTTTCCTACCACATAAACACATGCAAATATACGCAGGCATGACAATAACAGAAGAGAAACAAATAAGTAGGTACACACACACACACACACAGAGATAGATTCTTACCGAAGGATCAAATGACTGCCCCACAGTGGGAACAGCAGCCACCCTCAAACTCCTCATAATTTCCACAAATTGCTTATATATGCCTTGATAACTTGCATCAATACTCTTTTCCTTGTCAGTTTCTAGTTTGAGCTGTTTCTTGGCTCTCTCAAAACTATCAACCATAGGCAACAGGCTCTCGATCACTTCTCCTTGAGCATCACTTCTTACAGTCAACCTTTCCTTTTCTGATCTTTTTCTGTAGTTATCGAAATCAGCTTGCAACCGAACATATTTTTCCTTTCCTGAAGATATCTCTGCAGACAATGCTGTAATTCTCTCGGCCAGCTCATTTTTCTCTTTGTCAATTGTAAAGATCACATCTTCAACTTCATATATAACCTTTTCATTTCCTTCTAAGATTGCTTTCTTGTACGCCTGCATAAGGGACCTCAAATTTGAGGGAAGCTTTTTATCTTCGGCATTTTCTGCCCCTATGAACTCATCCAAACCAGATCCCTGTGCATTTTCTCCATAGGTTCGTTTTATAGGCCATCATGAGAAGGTGTTATAAGACACAAATTACGAAACAAGACAAATACAACAAATACAAGCTGTGCCGTTGATCGTGCATTTGGTGCAAATCGAAACTAATACTCCATATGAAACAGGACATAAGATAGACGAAAAACAGAATTTCACTTGTCAAGTCAGAAATATTACAGACTGCTGTTCGTTTGATAGTTCTGCATTACATTCCTTGTTATTTTTGCACAGTTGAATTCCAGATTGACTATCAGAAAATACCACAACATTCCTAATAATGACTAATCCAACAGCCAAATGCAAAAGCAGGAGCTATTTCATAGATGTCCAAAAAATGCACACGCACGTGTATTGCACAATGAACTCCACTTGCAGCCAGATTGATACTAGATCCTTCTGTGACTACAACAGATTTTATTCGAACAGATTCGGGAGACTCATTTGATGGACTTTAATACTACCACCATTTAACTTAAAACATGCTTTATTTCATCATGATTTCAACACTAAATCGATTGGTCATTCACAGTGGAAAATCTGTCCTTTGTGTCCAACGGCACATCACTAAATCTTCTAACATCTGGCAGTCCATTTTCAACCCCAAAATCAAGGTACAGAAACTTCCCAAAGCACATTCAAAACTAAACAAGATTCCAGGATTTCCAAATTGGTGGGGGAGAAAAAGCTCGAAACTTGGTGGTTCCGAGTTATCCCAATGAATTGTACTGCACAATATACATAATCACCCAACAAATTAATTTTTCCAACTTTACCCCCTAAAGTATACCAAAACAGCAATAGCGGAAAAGACTCAAAACACTGATCAGATTCACAAACAATTCCCAACTTCCACGCTTGGATGTTCAACAATCAAAAGTAAATTTCAACAATAACAAATTCAATTACATAAAAATACCTGGTGAGGTTGATTTTCTTGCTGGGCTGAGACGGCGGGCTTGGAAAAAGAACGGCTGCCATACTTGTACCCAAACTTCCTATATGCATCGAAAACGGGAAAAGAAGAGAGGGTTGTTGCAGTTGAAATTGGTTTCCCGTGAATTGGCCCATGTAATAGATTCTTACCGTGTTGAAGGGATATATGCTGGGACAGCTTGGCAGGCGTTGAAGGCAAAAGATAGGAACTTTGTGGATTGTGGATAGAGAAAGCGTTGGAGAGAGGAGCGAACATTCTGGGATTGCTTGCTACTTGAAGAAAGAGAGGCAGCCGCGCAGACAAAGAAGGAAAGGAACCGAGCCTCCTCAATCCTCAAAATTGTTACACCTTAGTGGTAAATGGGTTTATTGCACCTTCAAATCTTGATGGGCCTCTATTGTCGAAGAAGCCGAAGAACCTAGAGAGAGCCCGAGTATGAGCCTCTGGTGCATTTCTTCTAAAATCAATAAAATTAAAAATAAAAAAATGAGCAAAAGATCTCTCTGCACGTGTCAGTCATAAATATCTTCACTCTGCACTCTCCAATGCAATGAAGAGTACAGATTCAATCAAAATCACCATCTGGTTTGTTTATAAAGCGCACATGAACTCAGCCTTTATAAGATTTGCAGCGCAATAATCATCTTTCTTTTGCTCCATTTCGTGGCAATGGACTACACCCGTATGCTATTGCACTGCAATTTTCCTTCGACTTCCACCGCTGTTTCTTCAAAAGCTCATTCTCGATGCGCTGCCTACGGTAATATCCCATCCAAATTTCTTCACCACAAAGTCTCGATTCCTCTTTCGCATAAGAGATATCTTGGCTTCTTTTCATCTAATCCTATCAAAATGACTGTCTCTGCTGTGTCTTCCGTTGAAACAAGGTAAAGTTTCCTACTTTGCAAATTAAAACGTTTATGGGTTGCGTACTTAGAAATATCAATTGTTGGGTGTTGTAATTGTTGTAAAAATTGAATATTGCTGCTGAAATTTGTGTAGTAATGGAAAATTCAGAGAGGCCCTTACCAATCTGTTCTTTATTTGTATCTTATTGTATCAGAGAGAAAGAAATGGGGAAGGGGAAGTCTAAAAAGTCTGGGGGTGACAAGGTGAAGTTTAAGTTTATGGTAGAACACCAAGTTAAATTCGGTGAGCATGTTGCGATATTGGGGTCCGTGGCAGAGTTGGGATCCTGGAAGAAGAAAGTGTTGATGAACTGGACGGAAAAGGGATGGGTTTGTGATTTGGAAATGGCGTACAATGAAGAGCCTGTTGAGTACAAATTTGTGATAGTGGGAAAGGATGAGGAATTAACATGGGAAACTGGCGATAACCGCATTTTAAAGTTCCCGGGAAAAGGAAGTTTTAGCGTTGTTTGTAAGTGGAACAAAACTAATGAACAGGTAGAAGTATTGCCCCTGGTTCAGGAAGGTGAGGAAGTGGTGGAGGCTGAAGACAGTGAGCTTAGTGTCTCTGATGCATTGGACGAGGCTGTTGCTACAAGTCCCTTTGTGGAGCAATGGCAGGGAAAAAATGTTTCATTTGTTAATTCGAAGGATCATCTGGATGCTGAAAAGGAGACAAAATGGGATACATCAGGACTTGCAGGGATCCCTTTGAAGCTAGTGGAAGGCGATCGCAGTGCCCGGAACTGGTGGCGGAAGGTATGAATGATTTTTATTAACCTTAAAACAGCATGAAATTTGTATTAGTATTACTGAGGTATCATTTTGCCAATATGAAAATTTTCAATAATTCTATGTGTACATAAAAATTATTTTTTTGTATCTGCAAGAAGCAGAACTCCGAAGTATTATTTTCCTTGTTTCTTCAGTGTCTCGTCATTAATATGTTGACTTGAACTCTTGTGTTTACCAGTAATGGCCACACTTGACAATATTGAGATAGTTTTATCCTCTTATTTCAGTTGTGTAGTGTCATCTTGGTTTTTTTGTCCTCCTCCTGTGGCCCCATATTTATCTTAATGGCAAGATACTTGCAAAAAGATATGATAAATTATCTCTTTGATTTCTTCCTTGCTCTCACTCATATTTTTGGTTGTGAAGCTTGAACTTGTTCGAGAGCTTTTGGTAGAAAACATGGAGAGTGGAAATCGCCTGGAAGCTCTTACATATTCTGCAATATATCTGAAGGTTTTGGAAAAATAATTCTTCTTTTTGCTTGTGACAAATCAGTATGCGGGTTTATCAGGTGATGTTGTTTTCTGTAGTGGATAAACATTGGTCAGATTCCTTGTTTTGAAGATGGTAGTCATCGTCGCCCAAACCGGCATGCTGAGATTTCCAGTCTTATATTTCGTGAACTGGAAAGAATTTACAGCAAGAAAGACACTTCACTTGAGGTCACTTCTGCTAACTACACAAAGTATTTTACTTTCTGAGAAGCTTGAATTTTCCATGATATTAAAATGCCTTAGTTAATAGTTTGATCATCTTTTTGTCAAATTGAATTTTGCATTATTTGTGTAGCATCTTTTAACCTTTCAATAACTTTAGTGTGTGGTTATTGAAAGGAAGGCATGCTACTTTTCCCTTGCCATTATAATCCCTTTGTGGATTGCAAAAGTGTACCTACTCTTCAATGTGCATACCAGAGATCCAAGTGTGACACAGAGTGAGAACTAGAAATTGTTCTTGATCGAATGGTTAAACAAATGCTATGAAGCTTTGTGCTTTGTATTTGGAAGTGAATTAGATCATTGCTTCATTGTTTAGGTAATACTTTAATATAGTTTAATATTACAGTGAGCAATGTTTTAACTGAAACATGTAGGGTGATGATATGGTGATTGCAAGAGATGCATGAGAAGTTTTTAATGTATAAATTCATACCCTAACCTAAAGTTGATGTTTGTGCACATTGAGGTTGAATATTGATAGAAAGCCCTTATAATGCATGTGGCGATTGCTATAGGCGTTTCTGCCCAGACCAAATGCTGAACAAGCAAATATGTTTGTTGGATACATTCCAGGTAGTCTGGTCAAGTTATATGCTGTGGATGCTTAGCATTGTCCCTTATATCAACAAGTTGTTCTTCTTCACAAAATCACATGGTATACTGTGCATGAAATACAGTACGTGTGATTTTGTGCAAATGGTTTAAAAATACTGTTTTTATTGACTGAAAAATATGGTACTATAGCAGTAAGTATTAGTTGTTAGGGTGAAAATATATGTGTATTTGGTTAATGATTTCATTTTTGAATAGATAATGATTGAATTTTTAGTGCATATGGAAGAGAGACATTTTTTATGTGAAATGTTGAGTGTTTTGAAGATTCTTATAAATAGTGGCTCAATTGTATTTCAAAGGAATTAAGAAAGATAAATGTAATCTACACAACCCGTTTGTTTTAGTACTTTCTCCACAATATTTTGTTGGTGATATGGTTTAAGCCTGCCTAACAAATATCTGGTTATACACAGGAAATAATTGTTATCCGCAAGATTCATCCTTGCTTACCTTCTTTTAAGGCAGAGTTCACTGTATCTGTTCCATTAACAAGAATTCGTGATATTGCTCATAGAAATGATGTCCCTCATGGTCTCAAGGTTATCAATCATTTATTACTCTTGTATCAAGTGAAAATGTTCTTGTTGAGTGTAGAGTTTGATGTTATTGACATACAAGTTTCACTGCAGCAAGAAATTAAGCATACAATACAAAACAAGCTTCACAGAAATGCTGGCCCAGAAGATTTAGTTGCCACAGAAGCAATGCTTGCCAGAATTACAAAAAATCCTGGAGAATACAGTGAAGCTTTTGTTGAGCAATTCAAGATATTTCATCGAGAGCTTAAAGATTTTTTTAATGCTGGAAGGTAGTGTGCTTAATATATCATTTTTTTGCCTTTTGGGTTTCAGGTACTCTCTGATAATTGTTGATTGCTTATATTTTGGTCTTCTTTAATGAGATAAAATGCTATAAAAATCAGCGGAAACATATACACTATTTTTTGTTATACCATTACAAAATGGGACAACTAAGTTCTATTCTTGGTTTCTTGTTTAATGAAGGTGCTACATTAATTCATGCCTCTTTTTTGTTGCTTTTAATTTCTTTGGTTTTTTCGCCACGAATTTGCTATTTTCTCAATCTTTTTGTCTCTGTTTGAAATTGAGCTAAATAAGTTTACTAGTCTTCAATTTACTTGGTGATGTGCCCGCGTGTGGTATCACTTACATTCATTTCTGAATCTCAAGCTGTCTTATTCTTGCTCACTTTGATTCTTGACTTTATTATAGTCACTGGGATTTTATTTTTTCTTGTTATGCTCTGTTGTTATATGTACATATGATCCTATATTGAGAACTCATCAATTGCTTTTCTGATGCTTTGCTTATGATACATTTTATTGAAGTTTGGAAGAAAAACTGGAATCAATTAGAGATTCGCTTGATCAAAGCTCTGAAGCTATGCCTGCATTTTTAGAGGCAAAACAGGTATCACTTGCATATGTTTCTTCATTTTTTAAGTAGGAAAGATGGTGTTAGGAATTGATAGTTCAGCATGAGTGAGTTATCATCTCATACTCGCATGCACGTATTCAATTGCATTGAAAGCAAGTAATTTCAAATTTGTTATCGGGATCTTCATTAATTTGTGATGCTTCTAATGTGTCATGTGTGTAATAAATTTTTGATATTTCACATTTAGCTTATATAGTTTCATTTTAAATTCAAGAAAAATGAAGAGGGAGATTCTTTTACATTTATATTAATTCCTCCAACATGTTCCCTTACGTGCATGCACGTTTACAAAGCCTCTGCATGTGACACTATTTTTTTTCAAATGGGTGATGGTGGGGTTCGAACACGGGACCTCTCCCTCTAATACCATGTTAATCTTATGTGAACTTTGTGATTTATCTTTGAGAGAGAAATTAGGATTCTCTTTCGTTCTATACATGGTCTATGTTTCTTCTCTCTCTGAGCATCTGTGACAACCCAATGCTACTGAGCACATCAGTGTAGCATTCGAACATCATATCCACAATTGGAATCTCTCAGTGCTTTATGACTTCAGGCGCTGGATAATTTGGACAGTAATGCTTCTGAGAGAGAATCAATGAGAATGCTTTTGAAAGTAATACAAGCTCTGAATAATCTTCGCCAAGAAATTGAAAATGGTCTTGAGAGTGGCCTTCGTAATGATGCTCCTGATGCTGCAATAGCAATGCGCCAAAAGGTCAATCTCTCTCTCTCTCTCTCTCTCTCTCTCTCTCTCTCTCTCTCTCTCTCTCTCTCTCTCTCTCACACACACATCATGGTGTTCCTAAAAGAATCTAAATGGCTGCAGTGGCGTCTTTGTGAGATTGGGCTTGAAGACTATGCATTTGTTCTTCTAAGCAGGTATCGTATCAAATTTATGTTGCTTAACTGCTTCACTCTTATATAATAATAATTGATTCTATGATTATTTTTACTTTTTTAATTTATTGGGCACGAAAGGCATAGATATGAACTGTTTATTTTTCTTTCGTGAGAAATAAAATTGTGCTATTCTTCCTGTTCCTAATTTGGTAGTTTGGCTATAGCATCGGTACTTACTTACTTACTTCCCTCTCTCGGCCTTACAAGCACAGCACATTTAGGAATATCATTCTAGCGGGCTTGTCGTCTCTTCCTGTTCACTTATATTTGTTGAAGATGTGTTTCCTTCAACTCTGTGGTTTGCATTGCCTTTGATGTACATAGAAGATGTGGACTGATAAAGGACCTCTTTCCTTTCCTGTGTTGTCTTTAACCAAGAAAAACAGCTTCTAGCATATTTGCTGCAATAGATGTTAGGTTTTCATTTTCTTTCCTGATTAAATTGGATGTCATTTGCAAGAATTTGCTCTCTGTATTCTGAAAAGGCAAATATGCTGGAAACATTATGAATTACTGCCTACAAATTCTATTTCTTCAGTGGATCCATGGAACATAGAACCACTAATGGAATCTGAGGAGTGGCCATATCTCTTTACAGGTTTCTTAATGCACTTGAAGCTGTTGGCGGATCTGGTTGGCTAGCCGAAAATGTAGAGCAAAATAATGTTAGCTCTTGGAGTGATGCTCTTGGAGCTCTTGTCATCAGCGTCCTTCAATTGGGCCTCTCTGGCTGGAAGCCTCAAGAGTGCAGAGTGATTAGGAATGAGCTATTAGCATGGCAAGATAGAGGCCTTCAAGAAACTGAAGGTACTTTTTTCTTTGATAGGTTGGTTCATTTAGAAAACATACCGATTCTCTAAGATACCTATCTGTAATCATTTCAAGGCAATGAAAATGGTAAAAGAATTTGGGCTTTGAGGCTCAAAGCTACACTTGATAGAGCTAAGAGACTGACTGAAGAATTCTCCGACAAACTTCTTCATATTTTACCCCAGAAGGTTCAGGTAATGAAATTAAGTCATCAAGTTTTGTTACTCTCATTTTATTTTTATTTTATTTTGGAAACCAGAAATTAACATTGCATTTGTCACTTGATTGATGTAACCCATTGCCATGAATTTGTATGAGGTAAGTTATGAGCCTATGGGAACTTTATCTACTGCTGATCCTTGCAGATATTAGGAAAAGCTTTCGGAATTCCTGAGAATACTGTGAGGACATATACTGAAGCTGAGATCCGTGCAGGGTATGGTATTGTGTAACTTGTCAATTTCAATGACGATTGTGGTCTAATTTCAAGTCTTCACACTCCTCTTATTTTCAATTGGACATATAGTGTAATTTTTCAGGTTTCAAAACTGTGCACCATTCTTTTAAAGGCTGTTAGGGGTGTTCTTGGATCTCAAGGTTGGGATATTATTGTCCCTGGCACTGCTTCTGGTACACTCATCCAGGTATTTTGGGGATATCATAAACATATTCGTATTATGAGCGCAGTCTTAACTCTATGATCCTGACATCAAAACTTCCGTCCATGCTATTTACATGTCCTTGCTTTTATCATGACATGTATACATGCCTTTATGCATTTGATCTTCAGGTCGAGAACATTGTTCCTGGGGCAGTACCACCTTCTGTAAAAGGACCCATTATTTTAGTTGTTGGCAAAGCTGATGGAGATGAAGAGGTCTGCTTTTTTTCCTTTATTCTTGTCTAAATGCTTTAGAAAAATTATAGAAGTTTCCACTGACGTGCAGTATGATCAAGTACATATTGTGTGTATTTGTTTACCTTCTGTCAGGTCACAGCAGCTGGATCTAATGTGGCTGGAATTATACTTATGCAAGAGCTGCCTCATTTGTCCCATCTTGGAGTCAGAGCTCGCCAAGCAAGTCTTATCCCATTGTTGTTCTGTTTCCATTTTTTTCTGGAATAATATTAACAGCAGTCAGTTGAATGTATCTGTGAATTGCAGGAAAAGGTAGTATTTGTGACTTGTGAGGATGATGAGAAGGTTGCGGATATACCAACGCTAAATGGAAAATTTGTGAGGTTGGAAGCGTTATCAACAGGAGTCAGCTTGACTGCAACTTCAACAAATAGCAGCAATGGTACCATTCCAATGGGAAACCAATCGACTACAGAAAACACTTCATCTCTTACTGTAAAAGCCTCTGAAATCGGTCAGGTATAAACAGCTAAATCAGCACGTTATTTTCCAGTGCATTCTGATGTTGATGAATGCTGCCATTCAGGTTGAAGCAACCGGAGGTGTTGTATTGCTCGGGGATGCTACTCTACAGACCTCAGGTGCAAAAGCTACAGCCTGTGGTGCTCTAGCGTCTCTGGCTGCTGCTTCAAGAAAAGGTATGTAAATTCCACCAAAGTTGTATCGTTAATGTTATGGCACGAAGCATAAATGTGATGCAGTTCCTATGATTGAATGACAGTGTACAACGAACAAGGAGTTCCTGCATCATTCAAAGTCCCAAACGGTGCTGTGCTGCCTTTTGGTTCTATGGAAATGGTTTTGGAACGGAACGGTTCAATGGACACTTTCAGGTCTCTAACTGAAAGAATAGAAACGGCTGAAATTGGTGAAGAACTCGATGGGCTGTGCAATGAACTGCAGGAGCTTATTTCGTCCCTGAGTCCTCCGAAGGAAACGATTGAAAGCCTGTCAAAATTATTCCCCGACACATCACGATTAATAGTCCGGTCTAGTGCTAATGTAGAGGACTTGGCTGGAATGTCGGCTGCTGGGCTTTATGATTCCATTCCTAATGTCAGCACTTGTAATCCAGAGACTTTTGGGAATGCTGTCAGTCGTGTTTGGGCATCCCTATACACGCGCAGAGCAGTTTTAAGCCGCAGAGCTGCTGGCGTGCCCCAGAAGGCGGCCGTGATGGCTGTGTTGGTGCAAGAAATGCTGTCTCCGGACCTGTCCTTTGTGCTCCACACACTTAGCCCCACAGACAAGGATCAAAATATGGTGGCAGCAGAGATAGCTCCTGGACTTGGGGAAACACTTGCTTCAGGCACACGGGGAACTCCGTGGAGGCTATTGAGTGGTAAATTTGATGGGGCAGTACAAACTCTAGCGTTTGCAAATTTTAGCGAGGAAATGGTGGTGCGTGGTGCTAGCAGCGATGGAGAAGTGTCGAAGTTGATAGTGGATTACAGCAAGAAGGCTATGACGGTGGATGCAATTTTGAGGCAACAGGTGGGGCAGAGGCTCGGCGCCATAGGTTTGTTCCTGGAGCAGAAGTTTGGAGGTTGTCCACAGGATGTGGAAGGGTGCTTGGTGGGCAAAGATGTGTTCATAGTGCAGACAAGACCACAACCACAATAAGGGGCTAAAGAAGCAAGCGACAAGACTACAAACTCGCCCGATTACCATCCCCACATTTTTAAATCCATCCTAATAGTAGCATTATATAGATCCTTTCAATAACGGAGGAGGTCACTTGTTCCAATATACAAATGTTACAGTAATAGACAAATGCCACAGGCAATTTCTAAAGTGTTTGTTTTAAGGGATGTTATATTCCATGTTCATCCATTGCAACACCAAAAAGGAAAAAAAAAAAAAATAGAATCTTTAAAGGGTAGATGATAGATCATTCTCATAAAAACGGACACAGAAAATAGAGATCGATGATGCAAAAGCATATACCCACTTCCCACTGCCACTTATACCACGTGCTTGGGGAAGAAAATGCGATCACCGACAATTTGGTTAAAAAGGTTGCCACGGAGACTCACACCTGCAAGTACTCGTTGCCATCCTTAATTGCAACTTTAGGGTGTGGTGTGAATCATCCACACAAATTTTCATTGGATAGTTCTTAAGATTTACTTGTCCTGAATGGAATACAGAGCATCCAAATGATAAGACTGCACATGACCTTTCCTAGTAGATCATATGAGGGGCCTAGAAAAGAGAATAAATAAAAATAACCAGTACTTAAACCTGTGCAATATGTCATCGTAAAAAAGGGATAGCATTACAAATAATGTTGTCAGAATCATCGGATGATGTTTCAGTTCTACAGAAGAAAATTCCTAGCATCTCCATGCAAAGTCATTTTTTCTATAAGCCCAAAAAAACGTAAGTCTCTTCCTAGTCCTACCATGAATCCATCGCAGCTGCGTGAAAAGCAAAGTACATTCTTATCCAAAAACAAATAGAATGGGATAATATTGCAAGTGTGAGCTACCTGCCAACCCAATCAAAATTTTGCAGTGTACATATCAACTACTCTAAAATAGGTTTCGTCAGGACGGCACTGTGCAGAGCAGACCATGTCCAGGATTGTGTTCCAATGGATACATTCTGGCACCTCCAACATATTTTAGATGCTCAACAGCAGCTTTTCTTGAGCTCCACAATGGTTCAAATTTCCCCTGTTGCTTTGCAACAATGGAGCACGCAGCCAGCGGATCTGATGATCCAGCCCCAACTCTCCTATTAACAGACCCAGAAAGCAGTTAACACAACATGTAACCACCCGACATAATTATAATTGAATGAGTTTTCAAAGTGGGAAATCCTAGGAGCAAGCAAAATGGTGAAGCAATGTGGGAGGAGCACATTATCCCCCGGCCTTTTTTTCTTTAAGATTAATTATAATATATGAAGGATGGTTACATACGTTGTTATTTCATAAAAAATCGAAAGGAATACATGCAAATTGAAGGGCATTTATCGAAAGCAATACTGGCAACGAATTTAAAGGGAGAAGAAATGCACCAAACAGTGGATAGTAGATCAGTGCACCTCTAATAGATTTAAATGAAAATAGCTCTGGTAATATAAAGAGAGTTGTAGCCTACCTAAGCAATTTCACCGAAGCAATCCGGGCAGCAGAAATTATGCTGCGGTTTGGTACCCACTTCACTATCCGGTTTGGATCTGCCCGCATTGGGGAATGGATTCTGATAAGCTGGGTTTCAAAATAAGGTAAGAGGGGGGGTCAATAATGGAATAAAGGAAAAGACACACAAAACAAAAATGCATGAAGAGTTTATAATTAAGGACAATAAATAAAAATGGTTAAAATGCATTAAAAGGCAAAATAATGATGATCATACTTCGTTCCATTTGGGGAAAAGAATTTCAAGAGAAGGAAAAATGATAACCCATGTGCTTGGGTCAATGTTACACATGTCACAAGAGTGGTATGGTGTTATGTGTCAAGTGTAACAATGGTGCCATGCTAGCACCTTAAATCAACCCCCACACGAATCCATGCAGATATGCACCATGATCAACCATTATTTGTGATAGGCCACGTTGAAACTTGAAAGTTCTTCATATGAAAACTATGGATCATGAACACATAAGAATGTGAAACGTACTCCTAGGCATTCCATCATTTGGTAGTAAGCTCTACCCTGCAAAGGGGTATGACCTTGTCTCGACTCAGAGAAATATCTAGTCCTGAGAGGACATCAAGGGTAACGATTAGATAAAATTTAAACAAAACTTATGCTCATTCAGCAGATCCACCAGTCCACGTACCATTCTTTATAACCAGGGTCAACAGTGAAACCATACATATCAACAGTGTCACAGATGGAGAGAGCAAATTCAAGAGCCTTCAGACCAGTACCTTTAGCTGCTGAACCAAAGGATGCACCCAGCATGAGAAATACTGGATTTAGTATGGGAACTTCCTAAAAGAATAGAGGCACTACAATTAGAAATTAATACTTTGAATTTCACATATGCCTGGTGATAAATAACTGTTGCAATTGAAATATCTGAATAGAACTACATAATCTCATTACAGTTAATAAGGGTGAGTATTTCACTCCATCAAAATTTGGAACAAAATTGCTAATTTGATAAAATCAAATATTTTTGTATGAAATATAGGAAGTGTGCGCACCCGTATCATCTTGTTCATGATATCGTGGATTGTTGTTTTGATAATCAAGACCTCCTTTCCTTTGTCTGTTGGTTTTAAAATGTTAATAAGGTTGCATAAGATATAAGGCCATAACAGTGAAAAGGATATATATGTTTGTACCATACAACTCTGCAACTTTATCAAGAGCTTTGGCAGAGCCCCTGTTGAGAAGGCGAAATGTACTTTTCGTACCCACGTAATCAGTAAAGTTCTGTACAAAAGAAAAAGTGAAGGTTAAATCAAGATGGTTTATGGTCCTTAAGAAGAAGAATGTGGCATGGGATACTGACCTCTATAGGTGCCCCATTCTCTCTGAAAACAGCATCATAACCATCTATCTCCTTGCCAAACTTAGTTTTCAGAAGATCTCCCGAGTTACCAATAACAGCACATCGGCCAAATTGCCTTGGTGTATAAGGAGGGCTATCAGGAAGCACAAGAGAGAGTTTCTCCATGCATAGAGTTCTATTCTCACATCGGTTCCTGTACCAAAAGGCATCCCAACCAGTTTGGGTCAAATGGCTCAATTAAAAACTAATCATTTTAAGAAATCCATCCATTGATTGATGTTTTGAAAAAAATAGGTACCAAACTTTGCTCCAGTGCTTTATAAATTACACCATTGAAAATGTTTATGTTAAGACTGACTAACAAAGACCACCACTTTTGTTTTAATCAATAAACAGATCAGTTATTAATGAGCGAAAATTAGTTGCATCTGATCTATTTAATTTTGACATCAATATAAAACGGCTAAACGTCAACCATCTGCTTATTAAATTTGGAACAAACTTAACAAGGCAACATCTAATTAATAATAATGGTGTATACCCTAGATGATCAATAAGAAGCATCTATTTTTTTCAAGTTACAACACAAATAGTGTTTCATATTTCAAATTTATAGAGAAAAATTAACCAAGGAAGGTAAAACCTGGAGTTTAGGTTTAAATTATTTGCAACAGTTGATCGTTTAAAGATTTCAAATTTAAATGGCATACTGTGTTGGTATAATATGCAAGAGCACAACCATTTAATGAACAGGGTTGGGAACTTGAACCCACCAGAACCAAATCCAACCTTAAATAAAAAAGGCAAGTCACCTTCAGCTTTGTACAACATGCAAAGGAATTGAAACCATTGTTCTCTAAGATAGTGATGTAATCAAAGGTTTGAACCAGATTTTATATATGATGCTGTTCTAAGGAAGTAACTGCCCTGAGAGGTTTGAAATTTTGTTTATGATGCTGCTCCAAGGAATTAACTGCCCTCAGATAAAAGGCAAAGCAGCAAGCATTTCAACATTTTTGTTTCTCTTGCGCTGGATGCATAGTACCAAATATTTGACAAACTTTAAACACCTAGTCCACAGATACTTACAGAAGCACTCCTTTATTGATCCTTCGCCAAGCATACTCTTCCCATCCATTTGGCAGAGCATCCATGAACTCCCGAGTCAGAACAGTGGTACTATTTCGAACCTGAGTAAGTCCTTCAATAAATAATAAATCAACTATAGCACATAAAACCACAAGCAGAATATAATGCACATCCCCAACTTGTAAAACGTAAGATTTTCCAAAATAGAATAATATTACTATCAAATGATAATCGTAGAGAGGTAAAATCTTAAGATTTGCCAAAAATAGAACCATAGCACTATTAGATGATATGGTTAGGTAACCAACTTATTTACTGAGAGGCCAACATTGAAGTATTGTCCTTCTAAATTTGACATAGGAAAAGGGAACAGACCTGCTCCCACGTAGCTACTGCTTCACAAAGATTAAAACCATAGCTCAAGCCTTCAAGTTCACCTGTTTTGGGATCCTTCTGTTATTATCAAAGAGCTTCAGTGAGGAAGCATAATGAAGTATACAGTTATGGAACATTTATCCATAACATCCAGTCAAAACAATACTTTCTTAAACAAGACGGTCTATAGCTACATTTCCAGAGGGACTTTGATGGAGAAGTGAAACATGAAACTTAGCAGATAAGTGCCAATACTGATGAAAAGAAGTAAAGCATTCACACAATGTATACCCATTTTGGAACCGTCTCATGGGGAAACTTAAGTGAAACCTGACAAGTATCACTGCCAAATACAGCTTGTAACCCTAATCCATTTGCATCCTGCAAGGTGCAAAGTGAATTTGTGGAACCGTACAATACCAGAAACAAAGTAGAACATCTGAATAATATAATCATAGGCATATAATGAGTGAGCTTGGAGCATAGATCTGCAAATATACAACTTGAACACAGACTACTAAGAATAACATCTAAACCATGGAATGAGATCCTTAACCGAGCACCCAAACCCATTATCACTATGAAATGTATAGTATCTAGTATGAATCACCTCAAAATCAATGGATAACAGCGGAAATTTCAGCATCCAATCCCCAATTCTTGTTCACCCTGGGCCTGGATACCCAATCATATTGGGTGATACAATTTCTTTCTTTATAAGAAAAATCAAGGGATCCAAGGTAACATCTACAATTCTACAATAATAGAGGAAGCGACAAACTATGCGGCAGAGAGTTTCTTCATTGGGGTTAACTCATAATTGATTGAAAAGCAGACACCGCGCAACTAGAAACTGAATGTTAATGGCTTTTGGAGTTAGTTACATTAAGTTTCCTGTGACCATACATATATTGAATCTCGGCCATTCAAACCCAATAATTATTCTTTGAACTACCAGCAAAATAAAATTTTAAAATTACTACCTTTGATCCTCTTTATAAAAGAAACTTATGTGGTATCTTTTGTCCCAGTCCCAACTAGAGTCCCTTATATTAACCAAAGATCTATTTAAAACTATCATCCAGGTTCCAGCACTAGACAACGAGTTGGACCGCATCAGCAGTAAATGGTATATACCTTTTAAAGTACTAGTTTTCCCTCTCCAAATTAAAGATCATTCTAAAAAACAAATGCAACTAGAATACAATCAGCTACTCAAATAAAAAATAAAAAATAAAAATTAAACAAAAAAAAAAAGGAAAAAATCCTATATAATAAAAACATGGAGTTCCACAAACACAATGAGTTCAATCTTCAATCAAAGCAGAAAAAAAATATATACGTCTAGCCGCTGAGAAATGAGAACAAAACTCACCACACACTTCTGGAAATGGCTCCCCAAAGATTTTAATGCTTCTAAATCTTCACTAGAAATATCAGTTGACACATCTGCACAGAAAGCAAAAGTAATATATATTCTTCTCCCACATACAAATGTAAACAAGCCAAAATGATTAATTAAAAAGAAAAAAGAAAACAAAAAACTAAATACATACTGAAGGCAAACTAAAAATTGCACCATTTTAAACAAATATATACCCACCAAAATTGGAAACACCATTGATGTAAATTAAAATGGCTGCAAGTCCTGAGGCCAACGCAACCACAAAAGCTAGATGCAACAGCCTCATCTAACTCTAAATATGCCAATTTAATCAAAATCAAGCAACGCTCCAGCCTTAAACGACACCCAAACCACTGATTTTTCAGTCTTCCGTAGCTGAATCTGAAAGAATGTGATGATCCCATGAGTATTGAGCTCCCCATATTATAAAATGCCATTTGTGGGTAAGTAATGTTATGGTAAATCACACCCACAAAGGTTATGACCAACCAGCTTACAATTCAACTCGTTTAGGTCTTTTTAATTGATACTAGCTATGAGGCATGCTCAATGGGTGTGAAACACATTAGAAACTAAAAAACAAAGAAATAATACTATAATTCAATTAATTTTTGCTTGTCAATAAGGTTTATAACAATAATTAACTTGAATTACCAAATATGACAAACATAGGGAGATTAGATTTCTTTGGTGACAGAAAAAAGAAAATAATTATAGTATTGAACAAATAATGCAATTGGATCAGTATTTTACTTAAGCAATCAGCAACATCAAACAGAAGTCTTTTATCTAGTTGGGATCATGAAATTAACAACATTCCTGAAACAAAAGCGCTTAACTGAAATGGTCCCACATCAGCTAAGCTGTACGTCAAGAAAACCACTTTCCATATGATTCAACACATGCAATTATTTGGCAATGCCGTACACATTCAAACTTCATACATTCTCAAACACATAAGAGAATATATTAACTCATAATATGTCCTGATATAAGCATTCAGTCAAATTCACCATGGTAAAGCAAGTTAATAAAAAAAAAAAAAAAAAAAAAAAAAAAAAAAAAAAAAAAAAAAAATAAAAATAAAAAAAAAAAAAAAAAAAAAAAAAAAAAAACAAAAAAA
>MAYD01793711.1:0-10928 GCA_001909325.1 Ruellia speciosa
CAGTGATCACCTATGCCTTATGCCTTCATCTGTAAGGCCCCCAAAATTTTGGACCTTTTGGCGACACTACTGCCGTACCAGTAGACCTCAACTAGTGGCCAGCTAGCTTGGACACACTGATACAAGGCCTGGTAACACACAGAGTACCAAATAAAATCCATTAACAACAATTAAGCAATAAAGGTAACATGAGTCATAACATATACTAGTGTAAAAAACAATATCCACAAGTAATACAGGTCCTCCCGACCAAATCACAAAAGAATCGTCATATCCGGGCCTCCCGCCCTGATCACACCCTCACAACATCCAGTAAAGCAAGTGCTAACAGTCAAGACAATAGAACCACTATCCAAAAGAATGGTGTGTGTGCAAATGCAAAAGTAACATGTGGATGCATCCTACACTAGCTATGTCCTCTTAACCCCAAGCCCGAGTCATGCAGCTGCGCCTCCAGAAGGATCTATAAAAAGAAAAGCAGGGGAGTCAGTACAACGTACTGAACAAGGGATAAACATTAACCGGAGGGGACCTGAAGGATAATAAGTAGAACAATGAGGCACGCAACGTTAGTACGATAAGGTAAATAAAGAGATAAAAGCATAAAGGAGCATCACACTGTCCCATACCGGTGCTTCAACCACGAATCATACACAAATGCACGTGATGCATGGCCTAGCAAACACCTATCTACCTTATATGCAAATGCAAGAATGAAAATGCCTAGGCCGGCGCCTATCCTAAGATCCGAACCTAGCACCCATGATACTAGAGCGTGCCGACAGGGATGATGAAGACGGAACCCTATGATACCGCTATACCGATAGTGCCAACCAACTCAGACACCCATGATAGCAGTGTCTACTGACAGGGTCGATGAAGCAGACCCCCATGATACAGTTGTACCGACAGTGTCAGCAACAAACCAGATGCCCATGATATAAAGTACCGACAGCGTCAAAATGCATGATCCTACGCCCATGATACTATATGTACCGACAACGTAAATGTATGACAAGCAAAGCCCGCCACGGCCACATATCGGCTCGCTCAATCAAGCTAAGGCAACCTATAGTCTAGGTTCGCATGCCTCGAGTATCAAGAAGAGTTCACCTTAAGGTAGCACGAGCATAGTATTTCAAGGATGCACACATCCATTTATTCACATACTCAATCGTGCAATCGTATCAACGATAACATTACCGAAAGAGTGGGAGTCATTCTAATCAACAATTCAACCCTCATTATCATCATCAAGACATGAACTCGGGATTAAACATCCCCAAACACACGAATAAGAAGCATATCCATCAAAGAAATCCAAGCCCCGTCACACAAGGGGAGGCGCGGTCCATCGCACGGTCGAGCCCGGCCGCGCGTGCAGGACGGCGCGTCAAGTAGAATGCATGAGTCTGGGCCTCGCGCGGTCCTTGGCCCGCTGTCCTTGCGGACCGCACGGCCAACCGCGCGACAAACAAAATTGCAGATCAGAGACAGAATAGCAAGGCAAAACAAGGGAGATCAATGGCATACCATCTCAACATTTAAAACATGCATATCCCTTGCCTTTATTGAAGATCAACACACAATGCCCCTCCTCCCAACAAGTCTTGGAGCTCCAAACTCAAAACCCTGTCAATCACAAGGTTTAAATCAAGAAAAATCATCAACCCCAAAATGTCTTTCAATCCCTTAATCAATAAACATTGAACAAGACTAGCCCAAGAAGATCCACTACCAAAATAGGGGTTTCAAGCATCCCTACAACCATGGAAAAATTAAAGATCTTACCTCCAAATCCTTGGAAAAACCAAGCTCAACACAAGCTTTCATCCAACTTCAACCAACACCCCTAACAAGCTTCAAGACTCCCAAGCCCTAGGGTTCCAACACAAGATTTAAAACCCAAAACTCATGTCAAGACCAAGAACAAGCTTGGAAAAGGAAAAAGGGAGTACTTACCAACAAGATTTTTCAACCAAATCTTCAATCCCACTCACCCCCACTCCTCCTTCAACACCCTCAAGAGCACAACAAGAGAAAAAGGGGGAAAAGAGAGGGAAAGCCAAAATCTAGAAAATGAGAACAAGTGGATGAGAATGCGCGGTCCTCAAGGACCACTCGGCTCTCGATCGTACGAGAGGCAGAATTGGCAGGGGCATTACATCCCTCTCCCCATAGGGTCATTTCGTCTTAGAAATCGAAACGCGGAATGGAACGCAAAAGAAAACGGGTTTACCTCAACCTGTGAACCGCAAATAAAAATCCGGATACTTCACCCTCATTGCTTCTTCGGTTTCCCAAGTGGCGTCTTCGCACCCATGCCTTGACCAAAGAATCTTCACCACTCAGATCGTCTTGTTTCGGAATACTTTCTCTTTCTCGTTGATCACCGCCACCGATGAGTACCAACTCAACCTTGTCCGGTCGAATCACTTTGTTCGGATCGGCAATGAATTTCCGGAGTTGGGACACGTGAAAAACGTCATGCGCTCACCTTACCTCGGCCGGCAATGCCAAATGGTTGGCTACCTTCCCAACCTTTTCAATAATCTCGTACGGGCCGATAAAACGCGCACTCAATTTCCCCTTTTTCTCGAACCTCCGAACACCCTTAACGGGTGATACCCTCAACAAAACATGATCACCATCCTCAAACTCGACATCACGACACCCAAGATCTGCATAACTCTTCTGTCGGTCTTGTGCCTTTTTCATCCTTCCCCGGATCACTCTCACAAGTTCGGTTGTCTACTCAATCAAATCCGGCCCCATCACAACCTGATCAGAAGGATCGTCCCAACACAACGAAGTCTGGCACCTCCGTCCATACAACGCCTCAAACAACGCCATTCGAATGCTCGCGTGATAACTGTTGTTGTATGAGAACTCCACCAACGCAAGGTGATCCTCCCAACTGCCTCTGAAATCCAACATGCATGCCCGGAGCATGTCCTCGAGTGTTCGTATCATCATCTCAGTCTGTCCGTCCGACTGAGGGTGTCACGCTGTACTCATACTGATCCATGTGCCGAAGGCCCTTTGAACATCTTTCCAAAACTGCGACAGGAAATGGGAATTTCAATCGGACACGATCTCCGAAGTTAGCCGCATCAAGTGGATGAAGGTCTGCATCAACTGCCCCATGCTCCAAGTCAGCCGCATGGGAATGAACACTGTGCTCTTTGTCAACCGGTCGACAACAACCCAGATGGAATCCATGCTTGCCCAGTCCTAGGCAACCCGGTCACGAAATCCATGGAGACCGATTCCCATTTCCATTCGGGAATCTCCAACGGCTGCAAGAGTCCCATAGGCCTCATGTGCTCGGCCTTGACCCTCTGACATGTCGCACACATCGCCACGAAGTTCGCCACCTCCTTTTTCATGTTGTTCCACTAGAAGCTCTGTCGAAGATCCTTATACATCTTTGTCGCACCTGGGTGAACTGAGTATGGTGTAATGTGTGCCTCCTCCATCACTCTCCTCTTCAAATCATCCCGCAAAGAAGGTATACACCATCTGTCCCCACAATGAACAACTCCCTGATCATCGACCCTGAACCTCGGGGCTCGACCTGTCTGAATCCTCTCTCTCAAAGCTGTCATCTCACTGTCCCCAATCTAGCTCGCTCTGATCTCATCAAGCAACAAAGGAACCGCAGTCATCACATGAAGACAATGGTCACTGGGAACACGTGGCTCAATCTCAATCTCCAACCATTCGAACTCACGTCTCAACTCTAAAACTGAAATCAAGGATCCCACAGTCGGATGCTCCTTCCTGCTCAGCGCGTCGGCCACTCTGTTCGCTCTGCCCTCGATGTACTGAATATCTGTGTCATAATCCTGCAATAGCTCCAACCACCTCCTATGTCTGCCACTCATGTCCTCTTGTGTGTATAGGCATCTCAAGTTCTTATGGTTGGAATAAATTTTGCTCTTTGCCCCGTAGAGGTAGTGTCGCCAGATCTTCAGTGCATGAATAACTGCCGCCATCTCCAAATCGTCGGTTGGATAGTTCACATCATGAGGTTTCAACTGTCGAGAGGCGTATGCGATCACCCTACCATGCTGCATCAAAACACATCCCAATCCGCGATGTGATGCGTCGGTGTAAACCTCAAACTCTCCTGAATCATCCGAGAGTACCAACACTGGAGCCTCTATCATCGTTCTCTTTAACTGTTCAAATGCTGCCTCGCACTCTACATCCCATCTGAACTTCACATCCTTTCTCAACAGCTGAGTCAGGGGCTTTGCAATGCTCGAGAACCCCTCAATAAACCGACGGTAGTAACCGACCAAACCTAGGAAACTACAGACCTCGCTAACATTCCTTGGTGCCTTCCATTTCAACACTGCCTCGACCTTCGACGGATCAACTGAAATGCCAGCTCCTGAAACGATGTGCCCCAAAAGGACACCTGCTTCAACCAAAACTCACACTTTGAGAGTTTAGCATAAAGCTTGTGGTCACGAAGTGTAGTCAACACTGTCCTCAGATGTCCCTCATGCCCCCGAGGACTCGGAGAATACACTAGGATGTCGTCAATGAACACCACAACACATCTGTCCAACAGGGGGCGGAAAACTCGATGCAACAAGTCCATGAAGACCGCTAGCGCATTCGTCAACCCAAATGGCATCACGGTAAACTCAAAGTGTCCGTACCTCGTCCTAAAGGCCGTCTTCGGCTGGTCTGCCTCAGCCACTCGAATCTGATGGTACCCAGATCTCAAGTCAATCTAGGAAAATGTGCACTCCCCTCTCAACTGATCAAACAATTCGTCAATACGGGGTAACAGATACTTGTTCTTAACTGTGATCTAATTCAATCCCCTGTAATCAATGCACATCCGAAGGCTGCCGTCCTTCATCTTTACAAACAGAACCGGAGCGCCCCAAGGCGAACTGTTAGGCTGTATGTACCCCTTATCTAGCAACTCCTGCAACTGAGCACTCAACTCACTCAACTCAGCAGGGGCCATATGATATGGTGCATTCGAAATCGAAACTGAGCCAGGCACTAGCTCTATGGTGAATTCAATCTCTCGAACGAGTGGGAGACCGAGGATCTCATCGGGGAATACATCCTCGAATTCAGAAATAATCGGCATATCAGAGACAGTCGGAACTGCTGCTCTCAAGTCGTGCACCTGGCACAGATAGGCAGGATATCCCCTGCTTAAAAAGCCATACACAAGGAAGACACAATCCTAATATCAAGCTGAAAAGGAACAGGACGATAAAAAATGTATGTACCGTGCGGGTCTTGGAATGAAATCTATGGAATGCCACAATCGAGACGGGCATGATGGCTTGACAACCAATCCATGCCAAGAATAGCATCAAATTCTGTCAAGCCAAACACCACGATGTCAGCTCAAAACTCACGACCCTCGATGGACAAACAGGCCTCAGGCAACAACTGCTCACACATCCGGACCTCCCTCGAGGGCAAGGAGATCAGCAGTTTATGGGGCACCAATGGCCCTAAACCGTGCTTGCGCATGAAATCAGAAGCAACAAAGGAGCATGACGCTCCCGAATCAAACAACACAAAAGCAGGATGAGATGTAACAAGGATAGATCCTACGGCATCAACAAAATGACAATGATAAGCCTAGTCCTCACAAGGCAAGACAATACGAGACATGCGTTGAAACAAGAAAGCGACTAAATGCATACCCGCAAGCACATCATCATGACGCTCAGCGTCCACCCTCTCAATCATGTACAGGCGGCCCCCGTGCCCCACCTGAACCTGTCTACCACGATTCGCTGCCGCCGCCACAAGCTACGACTGTGGCTGCCCGCCCTGCGGGGCCTGTCTAAGCGGACACTCTCTCCTGCGATGTCCCTTCTCCTGACACTCCCAACAAAGCATAGGCCGGGCATCCCTCTGAACCTGTGCACGAGGCTGCTCGGCTCCACCTCATCCTCGTCCCCCAACCTGGCCACCTCCGCAGCCAATGACACAATTAGCTCGGGGCCGTACAAACCTCTAACGACCACCACCTCTGTGGTCCATCTGCTGACGGGTGTCTCTCTCTCTCTTGCGGCTCTGCCACACCCGCCGCTCATCTGCTCTACTCTGCTCAACAAACAGAGCCTAATCAAAAACTGTGGAAAAATAGGCATGCTCATGGAACCCAAGCCCTGAACGAATCTCGGCTTTCAGGCCATCAATGAATCTCCGGACACGATCCCCCTCCGTGGGCACCACCTCAGGTGCATACCTCAACAACTCGGTAAACCTCAGATGATACGCAGTCACTGACATGTCATCTGTCTAAGTCAGACCCAAGAACTCACGCCGCTTGGCGTTCCACATCTGAGGGGTGTAAAAATGAGACCTCAAGGCATCCTTAAACTGAGTCCACTCAAAGTCAGGCCTACCCCCCAAATCTCCTCACTGCACATCCACCATTACAGTGCAAGCCCTACCAAAAAATGTAAGGCTACCGACACCGTGCGATCCTCAGGACACCCAATGTGCTGGAATATCCGCGACATCTGATTAGCCCAGTCATCGAAAACCAAAGGGTCGGCCCCTCCTGAAAACATCGGTGGCCTGTGTCGGAGGGCCAAGTCGAGGTAGTCCACATGAGTCTGAGCTGGCTGCGCTGGTCTTGATGCAGCCTGAATCGGAGCACCCTGCAAATTTCGTATCACCTGGAACACGGTCATCAGCTGCTGCATAAAGGCAGTGGGGTCAAATGCCGGTGCAGCTCCCGGTTGTGGTCCCTCAGGCGCTTGTCCTGTCGGTGGTGCTTCATGTGCCTGCTCAGGCTGACCCCTGGGTGGCTGCTCCACCCCCTCTTCGCCTTGCACAACCTCCTCAACCCCGTTATCCGCAACCCGATCACCAACATGTGGCCTAAGGTTCCGTCTGGGCCTACCCCACCAGTCAGTACCTACAGCACGTCTGGGAGGCATCCTGAACTAAGGCAAAGTTAGAGGGTCAGTAACAGTGCCCTACAGTTAGTAACAAAGCAAAGCGCAGAAACTAGAACAACAAAAGTTAAAGAAGAAAAATGGTAAAGAACCAAAACGTCTCATTTGAGTCCCCACAAGTCCAACACAAAATCAACATTACGTGATCGAGACTGTGGGTTGCATAGACCAGAAAAACAGAAACTCAGCATAAGATGCAAGTCCTAGACTATATGCAACCCCCGCACACTCTCACCACCTATGTCTAACCAGTTTTTATAGACGTGAAGAGCACACAGGCTCTGATACTACTCTGTAACGCCCCCAAAATTTTGGACCTTTCGGCGACGCTACTGCCGTACTAGTAGACCTAAACTAGTGCCCAACTAGCTTAGTCACACTGATACAAGGCCTGATAACACATGGAGTACCAACTAAAATCCATTAATAACAATTAAGCAATAAAGGTAACATGAGTCATAACATATACTAGTGTAAAAAACAACATCCACAAGTAATATAGGTGCTCCTGACCAAATCACAAAAGAATCGTCATATCCGGGCCTCCCACCCTAATCACACCCTCACAGCATCCAGTAAAGCAAGTGCTAACAGTCAAGACAATAGAACCACTATCCAAAAGAATGGTGTGTGTGCAAAAGCAAAAGTAACATGTGGATGCATCCTACACTAGCTATGTCCTCTCAACCCCAAGCTCGAGTCATGCCGCTGCGCCTCCAGGAGGATCTATAAAAAGAAAAACAGGGGAGTCATTACAACGTACTGAGCAAGGGATAAACATTAACCGAAGGGGACATGAAGGATAATAAGTAGAACAATGAGGCATGCAACGTTAGTACGATAAGGTAAATAAAGAGATAAAAGCGTAAAGGAGCATCACATCGTCCCATACTGGTGCTTCAACCATGAATCATACACAAATGCACGTGATGCATGGCCAAACATACACCTATCTACCTACTATGCAAATGCAAGAATGAAAATGCCTAGGCCGGTGCCAATCCTAAGATCCGAACCCAGCACCCATCATACCAGTGCGTACCGACAGGGACGATGATGTAACGGCCGAGAGATCAGAACTCAAACCGCCCATAACCACTCTAGGCAGGCCTGCAGACCAATGCACCCCAACCCCTCTCTACTGAGACTCTCTCATCTCATGTGGTGGGTTGTTGCCCATGGGATTCGAACTCAACTGGATACCAAGCTTGACTTGGTAAAGGGTTTGACGTGTAGGACATGAGTTCGAAACATTTTGCCAACAACCTACCAAGGGGGAGTGTACCCTTGGGGAGGGGTTGGGGTGCATTGGTCTACGGGCCTGACATGGTTCAACCCAGGGAGAGTGTGCCCTGTGGGGTTGGGGTGTTACAGATGAAGACGGACCCCTATGACACCACTATACCGACAGTGCCAACCAACTCAGACACCCATGATAGCAGTGTATACCGACAAGGTCGATGAAGCGGACCCCCATGATACCACTATACCGATAGTGTCAGCAACAAACCAGACGCCCATGATACAAAGTACCGACAGCGTCAAAATGCATGATCCTACGCCCATGATACTATATGTACCGACAACGTAAATGTATGACAAGCAAGGCCCGCCACGGCCACATATCGGCTCGCTCAATCAAGCTAAGGCAACCTATGGTCTAGGTTCGCATGCCTCTAGTATCAAAAAGAGTTCACATTAAGGCAGCACGAGCATAGTATTTCAAGGATGCACACATCCATTTTTTCACATACTCAATCGTGCAATCGTATCAACAATAACATTACCGAAAGAGTGGGAGTCATTCTAATCAATAATTCAACCCTCATTATCATCATCAAGACATGAACGCGGGATTAAACATCCCCAAACACATGAATAAGAAGCATATCTGTCAAAGAAATCCAAGCCCTGTCACAATGAGGGAGGCGCGGTCCTTCGCACCATCGAGCCCGGCCGCTCGCGCAGGACCGTGCGTCAGGCAGAATGTGCGAGTCTGGGCCTCGCGCGGTCCTTGGCCCACGGTCCTCACCAACCGCGTGACAAACAGAATTGCAGATCAGAGACACAACAAGGCAAAACAGGGGAGATCAATGGCATACAATCTCAACATTTAAAACATGCATATCCCTTGCCTTTATTGAAGATCAACACAAAATGCCACTCCTCCCAACAAGTCTTGGAGTTCCAAACTCAAAACCCTATCAATCACAAGGTTTAAACCAAGAAAAATCATCAACCCCAAAATGTCTTTCAATCCCTTAATCAATAAACATTGGACAAGACTAGCCCAAGAAGATCCACTACCAAAATAGGGGTTTCAAGCATCCCTACAACCATGGAAAACTGAAAGATCTTACCTTCAAATCCTTGGAAAAACCAAGCTCAACACAAGCTTTCATCGAACTTCGACCAACACCCCTAACAAGCTTCAAGACTCCCAAGCCCCAGGGTTCCAACACAAGATTTAAAACCCAAAACTCATGTCAAGACCAAGAACAAGCTTGGAAAAGGAAAATGGAGTACTTACCAACAAGATTTGTCAACCAAATCTTCAATCCCACTCACCCCCACTCCACCTTCAACACCCCTAAGAGCACAACAAGAGAGAAAGGGGGAAAAGAGAGGGAAAGCCAAAATCTGAAAAATGAGAACAAGTGGATGAGAATTAGTGGTGAGAATAATATCTAGACCGAGCTGGGGCCCACACGGCCTCGCTGAGGCTCGCGCGGTCCTCAAGGACTGCGCGGCTCTCGACCCCGTGAGAGAAAGAATTTGCAGGGGCATTACATCATCCTCGAAGCCTAGAAGGTTTGGGGAAAAAAAAGGAAGTCAGCGAAAACGCTGGTAAGTTAATCTATACATTCCAGTGAATACCATGAATTGGAAATTAGGGTTCAACATCAAGGGTGAATAATTACACAGATTATATCTCAACAATACGAATCATAGGGACATCAAATGAATACTTGTACTTTTCCATTCACGAAACATATACCTATCGTTGACCAAATTAAGAACGGTTACCAAGGACATAACCAAAAATGAATCGAAATAACTAACACCACTATGTAGGTGTCCTAGTAAAGGATCTCAACATTATACTAGGGGTATGTAGCCAACGCATTCCACCTATGTCCTAGTAGGAGCTCTACAGTACTAGGGGATAATCACCACTTCACCTGTGCCTAGTGGAGGTTCTCTACACTAACTAGGGTGCTGATTGGCTAACACCTTTACACCACGCCTAGTAGAGGTTTCTCCAGACTGCTAGGGGCATTGCTCTCATCGGCTTTAAGGCGCCGGGATAAACTTAAGGATCAAAGCCACGAACACGAATAGACGGACCAATAATATTTAGAGGACATGCACGTATATATATGTATACACTTACTGTCTGGAAGCTAATAATTACCCATCGCACGGACCTTGCTGTAAGTACTTAAGACTCAAGTATCTTTTGTAAAACACGCAATATCTCAGTTATGCATGTAATTATGAATGTACGATACATGTGGTGAATATAGGGGCTACTGCTTGCATAAGAATTTTGTAAGCATTTAAAAATATATTTTCTAGAGACATGGAACATGTAAGCTCTTTGGAAACAATTAAGTATATTGCTTACAAATCACATAATTCCCTGGTGTATGCAACGAATATATATGTAACACCCCAATTTCCCTTACTGGAAAGTGTTACCACCACACCTAACTTACCTCAAGTTCGATGGCCTAAACCTTGGTAAGCTCGGTGCTCAGGCTGATCAAATTGTCCAATCTTATCAGAGTACGCTGGATTTCAGGAAGCTAGTCCCCTCTGATCGCAGCTTAACGTATTAAAACACAGACATACATAAGCGAAAATTAAACTGATACCATTACAAACCCAAGTCATAGTAGTCAAAAGACAAAAGAGGTCCCACGTTCGAGACATGGCTATTTAATACAAGCCATTAACGAATAAAAT
>MAYD01793725.1:0-10892 GCA_001909325.1 Ruellia speciosa
ATTGGGAATTGGATTATATACAGAATCTATATATACAGATCCGTTCAATATGAATGGAAATATGTTCATTATTGTATTTATGGATAGTATATTTTTTTTTATGGAAAATTGAATTAATTCTCATTTTGAACATATTCCAACCCATTTTGAACATATTCCAACCCATATTGAACGGATCTTCATTGTGAAACTATTTTTCAGTCTGTACAGTAACCGGACTGATCCACTTGTATCAAATATAGTTTCTTGAAAACGCAACAGTGTGTGTTAAATTATTTATTTTTCTTCAAAATTTTCTTGTACTACAGATGATAACCAATTCCGAACAATTATGTTAACCTTCACCAAGGTTGGTGTAACGCTTTGTTTTACAACGACTTGTTATTGCATGTTAACACCGAAAGAAAAGAATGGTTGTGACTGTCACAAATCACAGCCACAAGGAGGGCCGATGGATGAATCAGCCAGGTGGTTTCTTCCAACAGGTTGCTGAGACTGGCCGAGGAAACATGGATGAGGGCCATTGAAGCACGGTGGAAAGAGTTGAGCAACGACCCTGCCCAAGGAGGATAGGCCGAATGATAAAGCTGACAAGAGCCGATTTATGACGTTGAGGACGACAGTTATAGCATGTTTTCATCAGTTTTGCCTCCAATAATTGTTTTTAAATTAAAAAAATAATAAAAATAAAATTTATTATAAAATTATATTTTTATAAAATGTAATATAAAATTAAAATATATTACAAAATATTTATCAAAATACATTTAAAACAATAACTTACATACTATTCTTATTTATTTACTATGTTTGTTCCCTTGTTTTCCCGTTCTCACTGTATTTCTCTTGCTCAATATGTCGTCTGACTCTCTGTGTTTTCTTTACTTATAGATCCTTTTGGAGGCGCAGCAGCATATTAGTTGGGCTTGGGGTGAGAGTGGACACTTAGTGTAAGATGCATTTGTTTGTTATTCGTGTTTTGGATTCTCGGTTATTCCTTACTAATTTGTTCTGGATTCGTCTTAGGTTATGTTTGGGTTTGACATGTGGTTTAGCCTAGTTGGTTGGTTTAGGGCTAGACGTCGAATATGTTTTAGAGATGTTATATTTGTTTAAATCAAGAATATGGAAACAATTTGGTGATTATGGTTTTGGCATGCCTTAATGTGTTATTATTTCGTTTCCGCGATTGCATGTAAGATTTAATTAAAGGATTGCAACCTCTATATGCTTATGTGTTTGTATGACTCAGTCTTGTATTGGGGAGTCTAAACTAACTGGCCAATAGTTTAGACAAACTGATATGACGGTGGCGTACCAAAATGGTCTGAAATTTTGGGGCATTACAGAGATGTACCCGAATTGAACAAAGCAAAGGCAAGGTAGAACACAACAGTAATGGTACATGATGCTGATATGCCTCCATTGCTCCCATCACATTCAGGCGAGCACCCTTTGTATCCTATCCCCTCAAAGTCGTCGGTCCTCGAAAACTCTCCCCCTGAGTCTGTCCCCTAGGCGCTGAACCTGGTCACGTTCAAACTTCGGACACTGAGGCTGTCTATGTCCGTATTTCTAGCAATAGAAACACTGAGTCCCCTGAAACGGTCCTCTTGAACCTCGGTCTCTAGTCATGGAAGATCCCACGCTTGAACCTGCAACCCATGTCCGGCACTGCTATCTAAGGTGTCCCCAACCCTGACACAGGCAACACTGGACTCCTGGTCTATCTCGACCTCCACTCTTAGATCTTTGTCGCTGCTCTGACACTCTGCCTACTCTACCTCCTCCTCTACCTGGATCCTGATGCCTCTGCCCTCGAAATCCATGATCATCTATGTGCCTAAATACTCCTCGAGCCTCTCTACTCTGTCTCCTTCGATCATAGTATGACTGGGGTTCTCGCTCCGTCTGCTCCGTAAACAAGGCGCGCTCATAAGCCGCATGTAGTGTGGTACTCCCAGAAACGAATCTAATAGTAGGATACAGTCCCTCCTCAATTTTTCTCACGTTCTCCCGATCATCTGGAACAAAGTCCATGCCGTGTCGCATCAACTTTATGAACCGATGGTAATAAATGGTAACGTCCATATCATCGGCCTGAACGAAGGTACAGAACTCCTCGTACTTAGTAGTGCGAAATCTGGCAGGGTAGAAGTTATCTCCCATCGTCTCAATGAATCTATCCCAGTCCTGCTCAAGCTGAATGGTCGGGTCGGCTCTTTGTGTCCTCAACCATTGCAATGCTCTGCCTACCAAGTATCGCGCAGCCACTCGGACCCACTAATCCTGCGGACATCCAATAGCCTTTAGAATATCTGTAATACGGTATGCCCAGCCATCCAACACTGTCGGGTCAATCTGGCCAGCATAGGTAGGTGGCTGATGTCGTGTTGCTCGATCCACACAATAAATAGGTGCAATCGGAGGGGGTGGGGGTGGTGCTACAAGGGTCGTCTGTTGCCTCAGTAACCCCCAGACTAACTCCCATGGATCTACATCAGCTGGATGGAGTGGATCTATGACCCTAGACTGTCTACCCACACGAGATGGAGGTATCTCCTCTCTCTCCTCTGAGGAGTCATGCTCTACAAAGATCTCTTCCTCACTCTCTAACTCAGGAGTCGTGGGAGGGGTATCATGACATTTATGAGGTCTCCCCCAGCCCCTAGCTCTAGGCACGACCTTAGGCGGCATCTAAGGTATTGTCAGAGGTCAGCGCAGTACCAATCAATAGTTAGTACAGAATATCAACAACAACAATATCAATAAAAGAATACTATATGGAAAGTAAATGTGTATGAACTCATCCCCCACACATCTCACCCCTAAGTCTAACCAGATTTTAGACTTATTAAGCCCATATCAGGCTCTGATACCATCTGTAATGCCCCCACATACACAGTGGGTGCACCACGCCGTACTAGCTAACCTAAACTAGTGGCTAGTTAATTTAGGCTCACCAGTACAAGACAAGTATGACTCAACCCATATAGACAAACAAAACAAATAACATTCCCAATTCTTTATTAGGTATATTCAGATAGGGAAAGTAGTAAACCACAGATATTATAAAACTAAGTTCACATCGTCAAAGACACACCAACCAAAATACATAGGTAACATCGTATTCCACCGTCTACTAACAAAACTAGTAAACACCCAAGCAGTCAACAGTCATAATACATGCAAAAGACCTTATCTACTGTCCACTCGGCCGACCCCAGATGTCTATGCATGATCGTCATCCGTACCTGAAAGACATGCAATATACACGGTGGACCCCTTGCTCACCATATGCTAACCCTCGTGTATATTACATGTCTTTCAGGTATGGATGATGATCATGCATAGACACCTGGGGTCGGGCGAACGGACTGTAGATAGGGTCTTTTGCGTGTATTATGACTGTTGACTGCTTGGGTGTTTACTAGTTATATGTTAGTAGGCGGTGGAAATGCAACGTTACCTATGTATTTTCGTTGGTGTGTCTTTGACGAAATGAACTTAGTTTTATAATATCTGTGGTTTACTGCTTACTCTATTTGAATATACCTAATCAAGAATTGGGAAGGTTTTGTGTTTTGTTTGTCTATGTGGGTTGAGTCACACCTGCCTTGTACTGACAAACTTAAATTAACTGGCCACTAGTTTAGGTTAGCTAGTACAGCGTGGCACACCCACTGTGAATGTGGGGGCATTACATATGCCATTATTGTAGATTTGTAATAATTGTTGTAAAATTTACAACAATGGTCACAAGTGTTGGCGAGTGTTGTTGTGATAAAGATTGTTATTGTATTATATAAAAAATAAAGATTTGTGTGTAATAAAGTATATTGTGTAAAAGATTTGTTGTTTGTTGTTGTAAGATCTACAATTATTACAGATGTGACAACAACTGCAGCAACAGAAAATGAATGATTGGGAGAGAGCCTAATAAACTTGTTGTAACACTATTGTGAACTATTATTTACCGCCCCCAATTTTTGGTAATACCTCCCCCATGACATCATTTGGAAAAGAACCTACTCCAAAAAAATTCTCTCTAAAATTTTGCTATGGCGGCCAATCGATCAAAGTTGAAAAATTACTTAAAAAACCTGTAAAATATGACGGTTAACGAATTAGAAGCATTAGAAGACTCGGAAGAGATAAATATTTGGCAAATTTTGAAGAAAAAGTGAGTTAAAATCGAAATGAAAGAACCTAGCCAGTGTAGGTGGACAAAGAACATGTGCGCCCGCACCAGCACAAAATGTGCGGTCCGTCCAGTGGAACGGGCGCACAAATTGTGCGGCTAGACCACTGGTTGGACGCAGAAATGCTGCGTCCACAGGGCATGGGTGAACTCTGGTCAAGACGCATGAACCATGCATCCGGACCAATGGTTCTCACGCATGATCAATGCGTCCAGATCACTGGTGTTCTAGCATATATTGTCCGTTTCCTCCATTGGTTGGATGCATGGATCATGCGTGAGAACCATTGGTCCAGACGCATGGTTTGTGCGTGTTAACCAGTGGTTGGGGCGCATGGATTGCTCGTGGCTGCCGTTGGTTGGCCACATGATCCATGCGTCTGGAGTCCTGTTCCTTTTTTTATAATTTTTTTTGCACATTCAATGCTTACTGCTCATATTTTCGGTCGGGTAAATGTACGTTAATCGATGTAGTGATGTTCTTGTACTGATATTTGCAGGTATGGTTAAAGGATTTTGGAGGGGACGGGATTGACTACAGTGAGTACTTTAGTACAAGCGAAACTTGGCCGATGTGGCAAGAAGCGGTGGCATGGGCGAAATCAGTGGCGCTCCATCTTCTTTTCGAGCTAAATATTTCATCGCACAAAAAGGGTGGGATAGTGAGGCTTCTTAGATGTAACCGGGCCAGTGACGCATGTGATGTGCATCCGGGCCAGTGGCCCGGACGCACAATACGCAGTTCGGGCCACTGGCCCGGACGATGAATTCATGCGTCCGGGCCAGTGGCCCAGAGGCATGAGATGTGCGTCCGGGCCAGTGGCCAGGATGCACAACATGCACGTCCGGGCCACTGGCCCGGCCGATGAATTCATGCGTCCAGGCCAGTGGCCCGGACGAGCATTGGGTGCGTCCCATTCGTTTTAGCGCGGTTTCACCGTTTTTTTGCAATTTTTGGTGTTTTTGGCAAAAAAAACACGTACCTATAGTCCGAATAAGCCATTGTCCTTCCCCGGTCCTCGTCCCGCCATTTAACGGTAATTTTCTTGAGTTTTTATTATTTGAGAGCATAATTTTAGAGCGATAAAAATTTGAAATGTGAAAAGATTAAAATGAGATCATAGGAACGGTAATATTTATTTTGGGACGGTAAATATCGATACCCAACACTATTCCACCTACCTATCTCCTCCTAGACCCATGTCTTTAGACGGACTGCAAAACTACAATCTAAACAGTTTCAACAATAGGGACCACCAAATATTACGCAATAATACAATCAAAATACAAATCGTCACATTACTTGCCAAAATATATATACAGAAACCCTCACATATTACATTTATGAAATCACACATGCCTATTCAGTAGAAAGAGAGAGTGAAATTAAAAAATATTCAGCAAATAAAACATAAACTAAAATATTTCATTTTAAACATATCAATGCTCACCAAATGCATCGACAACCTGCCTCATGGAAGGTCTGGCATCTTTATTTTCATGGGTACATTGCACGGCTAACTTCACCAATCTTCCCAATTTATCCACTTCATATTCACCTCTCACATTAGGATTAAGAATTTTCTCTACCCAAGAACATAATGATGCTGGATCTTGTTCATCGTCACTTTCATTCATAACTTCCATCACCCACCTCCTCAGGCTCTTCTCGATGCCACCGGGACCGCTGTTCTGGTCGATCCATAGTGGGCTTCGTCCCGTTATCATTTCCAACACAAGAATCCCGTAGCTATACACATCAACCTTCGAGGTAATGGGTTGATTAAGCACCCATTCAGGAGCCATGTATCCTCTTGTCCCTCGTATTCTCGACACATTCAATTGCTCCAAACTTCCCCTGTTGAGGAGCTTGGACAGCCCAAAGTCGGCGACTTTTGGATGATAATCCAAGTCTAGAAGTATGTTCTGAGGCTTCACGTCGCAATGCAAAACCCATTCCAAACACTCCTCATGCAAGTAGGCAAGTCCTTTTGCCGTGCCTAAGGCAGTATTGAATATTTTCGACCAATCAAGATTGTTGGAATGGAGATTCTCTGCAAGAGATCCACGCTCTGCGTACTCATATACCAAAATCCTGTGCTTCCCCTCCGCACAATATCCCCACGCAGCTATCAAATTCGCATGGTTCAATCGTCCAATCAAGCTCAGTTCAGCCAGAAACTCTGCTTCTCCTTGATTGGCTTCACTGAGACATTTTACTGCTGCAATCCGGCTATCCGAGAGAACACCTTTATACACAACCCCACCACCACCTCGGCCAAGCTCTTCAGTGAAATTACGACACACTTGCTTTAGCTCTGCGTAAGTGAACCTCTCGAAACCCATTGCACTTGCAGCACAATGATATCCTTGGCTGGATGCGCTCGAAGACCACTTTGTTTTATACAAGAAAATGATCAAGCACATTATTTCAAATGCTCCAACTATGGCTGCGCACCACAACAATGACTTAATCGAACCTTCGCCATGTCCTTTCTTGTACATTATGTCCAGTGTTTTAAATCCGACTTTACTACACTGAATGCTAGATTGGAAGGGCAATCCTGCCCCTGCCTTGTGTAATTTGACATACACCGAATCCTGAAAGCCCACTGACTGATAGCCATTGTATAACAAGGTTTTCGGGAAACAATTATAAAAGCGTTGGTCTCCATCAAATTTGTATTGAAACCCTTTGCAATTGCAGCTACTCAAACATAGTTTTTCACAAGCTGCCAATGTGTAGTTCTGGTAATAACCAATATCATAGCCATAAAATTCAGTGTGAGAAAGGTGAAGGAAGGCTATAGACTTACTATCATTGCATGGAATCTCCAAATCCGGGACACAACCTTCTGACCAATCTTGCTGGTTTGCCATCTTGTGCGTAGGCAAGCACGAGCATCTCGGACCCTTGTCATGGCTATAAGTGCACAGGCTATTGCCACCACAGATGCCGTGAGTCTTACATGGCTCAGGTGTCGATTGCCAAGTGACTTTCCATTTCCTTTCGCCTCTGTCCAAGCTGTATGCCCGCAAGTTTCCATCATGATCGAGAGTCAGTCTTCTAAAGGGTCCGAATCCAAAATCTGTCGTTTTGAATGTGAAATTGTCTGAAGAAACAAATTCCCCCTTCAAGTCGAGTTTGGCGATTTTGCTGCTGTCGTATGTTGTTCTCTGGACTTCCCAACTGTTGAGCCAAGGGGGAGGCCAAAAGACACTTGTGATATTTAGCCCATCGTAGAGTAAACGAAGGATGTTGTCATTGTCAAAATACAACTTGTAGAAACCAGATGAGTAATTGGTCTGGCTTCTACTTGAGATGAGCTTCGTGTTCATAGTGAACAGCTGTTGGGGAAGAAGTGTATCCGTAGGAGAGTCAAAGCTTTGCCAAACATAGTCACCACCATTAACATATTGGAGAACAAGATTGCCATTGTCTTGGAGCTTCATATGCATCGAAGATTCATGATTGCGACTAGAGCCACTCCTCCATACGACAATTTGTCCAGCATCCATTAGGACAAGATTGCCGGAGTCTAAGGTGAGCTTCGTCTTCCTCCCGTTGACTGGTTGGTTCCGGTTGGCCATCCAGACCACGGTCAAGTTTCCTTCAACTGTGGCCTCCGTGACCCATACCGCGAAACAATAAGCATTATCACCAACGGGATAAAAACCCGCCGTGAAAACACCATTTGGCAGAGAAACTAAGACGTCTCCAGGTGGGGAAAGGGATGAGTATTGGCTTAAAGTGTTGAGTGTTTTGGAGGGTGATGAAAATGGCAAGAATAAGGAGATGATGGCAGTAAGAAGGAGTACCGGTTTATCCATCCAGTACACACTGGTTAGAGAAACAACTGAACTTAAGGAACTTGTAGGAAATGCTTATGGCCACAGTTAGGGATGTGAAGAGGGAACTTTAGGAATAGCCTTTAAATAACTTCAATTGAAACAATATGGCCACATTAAATACACTAAAACAACCTCAAATACGACAGCCCAGAAAAAAGACACCACTAAAGCAATTCTTGACTTACCGAACGTATGGGGCAAGTCTAGATTCCGATATGAGCACTAGTCAAGTCCGTGTAACTTAACGACATAGCAGCTAAGGTCGTGGTCTTCATGAATTCCTTGTTTTCCCTTTTCTTCTTCATCAATGTTGCAGTGTACAATTCAGCAAAATATAGTATACAATTTAGCGATATATCTATTATTATATTATCTACTATCTACTACTGTAATGCCCCCAATTGACACAATTAAAGATGCCACCGTCGTATTAACTAACTGTGACTAGTGGTCAGTTAGTCCAGCTCACTAATACAAGACTAAGCATTTAAAACGCCGAACACAGAGGGGGTTTGTATGCTTTAATTAAGTTTTCCATGCAACACGGGGAAATAAAACAAATAATCACATTTAATTAAAATATTCTCAGCATAATCCATATAACTAAACCAAAAGAGGAGTTCATGACAAACCAAATCATATCTGGGCCTCTTGCCCTACAACCGCCATCGCAACAAAACCATTCTCAAGTATGGCCACATGCCAGCATAAATAACCTTAACTCAGGGTCTCCTCGACCACACACAATACCAATAAGGTCATCATCCAGACCATCAACAAAACATGGATAACCAAATAATAAAACAAAAGCACAAAAGGAAAAAGGCAAAGTGCAGCAAATAATCCGTCCTACACTACTGTTCTCTCAACCCAGTCCTAAGCTAAACAACAGCACCTCCAGGAGGATCTATAAAACGGAAAAGTAGGGGGTTAGTACACAGTACTGAGCAATAAATATTTAGATACAGGAATGCGGGTTAAGTGAAAGGAAAAGAAACTACAAAGCAATAAGTAAGTGCATGAGGTAAAGTATCACGCCGTCCCATACCGGTACTTCAACCACAAACATACATAATGCATATGATGCATGGCCTAGCATACACCTATCTAACCTAAATGCAATGCAGAATGATAACTAAGCCGGCACCTAAATCCAGGCAGTATAATTCCCAACAGATTGAAGCAATCATAAACATCTCATCGTCTACTCTAGAGAATCATACCACAGCCATCCCCACCTGCCTAGTGGGGAAAGTTATCCTGCGTCGGCATCGAGCCAAAAGTATCTGCCATCCCAGTCTAGGAAAGTAATGCACATGCAAACTAGCATAAATCGTAATCAGACATAGGTTGCCACAGCCACGTACCGGCTCATGCATCACAGCACAAACTCATGTAAACATGTCAGGCAACCTATATCACTAGGTTCACATGCCTCGGACTTCCTGCCTATAGATGTACCTAGTCAAATTTCGAAGAACTGCAAAGTTGTGCAAAGTCAATGATTCAGGCTCCCTAGCCAAATTCAGCTCATTCGTCAATTTCATCCTTAATTTCTCGAATAGGTGATTAAGTCCATTACCGTGTTTAAATCAAAATTCACATGCTTAAGTTAACTCATATTAAGCCTAACAACTCAGGCGATCAACCCTACCTAGGGCTACCATCGAAAGGAGGTAAGAAAAACATACATTCCTACACTCAGCAACATCCCGCAGCCCTGTCGCGGCTTCCCCGTGGTCTCCCGAGATTGTGGTAAAAACCAAGTGCCAAAATAGAACGCTCCTCGTGGTCTTCCCACGATTCTTCAAAACTGAGGCCCAACCGCGCCAAACCTGGACAAGGGATTAAACCCCTCCCGCGGTCCATCCGCAATTTTCACAAACTGCGGTGAGACTACGGCAATACGAACTGGACAGTTCACAGGCAAACATCAACGGGAAAAAAAGGAAAAAGGGGAAAGGGGAATTCTAACTATCCCTTGCTTGGCAAAAATCGAACGCCACGACATGGGTCTTTCCCACCACCATGAAACCCTTCTCCAAATAGGATCCAAAGCCCCAACCCTAACATAAGGGGAAAAGAATCAACAACCCTACTCAAGTTCTACAATCCGACAATGGAGACAAATGTTCAAGAAATTGACTTACTGGATGTCTGGGAATAAATCCCAATCGCTCTCCAAACGCTTTCGTAATACACCTCGGCTCCCCTTAGCCCTATCACTTCTCCGTTGCACTCTAAAGACACTACAAGAAAATTGACATCATGCAACGACCGAATTCGTCGCCTGACCAAGTGACGAACCAGGAGACGAAACTAAATTTCGTCGCATGGTGTAAAAGTACACGAAAAATGCATTGTTCCCACTACTCCCACTCCGTCTCGAACCCACGACGTCTTGCTCCCCCACGCCATGTAACGCCCCCAAAATTCATAAGCTTTTTGGGCGCGCTACTGCCATATTAGTTCGTCTAGACTGGTGACCAGTCAGCCTAGACGTCCTAATACAAGGCTCAGCATCAGAGTACGCATATTTCCATTTTAATATTTTATTTTAATTAAGCAAAATACAACCAGTCAAAAGAGTATATCTCGTATCATATCCTTAGGCAAAATATCTTTAACAAAAGGCATCCTACAATAGATGCAGTCCGCTCAAGATCCCCAAAACCCGATTATGCAGCTGCGCCTCCAGGGACATCTGAAACACATGCACAGACACAAGGGGTCAGTACAACGTACTGAGCAAAGGAATACACAAGTAGGGGAAACGGGGTAACACATCACCAGAACCTATGAATAATAATAACGACATATAAGTAAATCATCACACCGT
>MAYD01793731.1:0-11754 GCA_001909325.1 Ruellia speciosa
ATTATTTCAAGTTTATCGCATTTACTACTTTCTCACTGCTTTCTTTTAGTTTAAAGTAATAGTTTCTAGAGCACGTCATCCTCTCAATTGAGACGTTCATGTTGATTCACTAATTTGTGAGTTAACAAATTGGTTCTGTTGTTGAGAAACCAAACAATGCTTACTGTCTTTGCAAGTTTCCCTGAAATTCACCACTATCTATTCTAGTGAAGACGCCGTACACACTTCATTCCGGTAAGTTTGTGTACAAAAAAGTGGTGCCCAATCCATCGAGGATAACTAGGACTACTTTGCCTGCTGGATAATGATCCTCTGTTGACTGTCCAGACTCGGCAGGCGTTAACGTCACTGAATGTGACAATACTTCTCGAGTACACGTTGGAACCTAAGAGGGGGATAACTCTAACTTGGCCGTTGCTTCCCCTATGGGCATTAATCGCTGAGGAACGACTAGTAATTCTATGGCAAGTGAATCCTATTATAGGGCTCTCACCCCACATGATGTGCACAATCAATGGGCCTCATTCACTAAAACGATGGGCGCTTTTCAGCAGCAAATGGTCCCAATGCCATTGCCCAAGGCAGGCCAATTTATGGCCACTACCGAGCCATCCCCTCCAGGGGTTGCATCGAGCACTGATGGTGGCACCTATTTGACAATAGTGGAATTTGTTCCACCAGTACCACCAAACTACACTCTCTCTCAGGGAATAGTACATGCAGGGTACGCGCCGCAGCCAATCTACTATGGCCCCGACCTACAATATCATGCCTCACTGCCAGTGGTTGCCCCACAAGCTGTGGGATACAATGCCTCCCCCCCGCGGTCCTATGGTCCCACGGTGGGGTCCGCCACTGGCACCTTTAGAATACGCTGCAACACCTCAAGGACCTCTTATTCTGCAGGGGGATATCAACAGGGAATCCTGGGGGAAGGAGGTTTACCGCCTTACCCTCCTGCAGCCGCACAATTGGCCGTTGCTGCAATGGCCCCAGCACCAGTATCAATCAAGCAACTAGGTAATGCCGCTAACTTGCATGATTTGGTTGCTAATGTTATTGTTGTTCAGTACGGTGACCATTTACGGCCTTTGGGTCACCATATGTATAGAAAACCGTACCTCTAGTGGGTGGAGCAGTAGCACCCTTTGCCAAGAGTTCGTGTCTTTGACTTCACGGCCTTTTCTGGGGACGACCGTGGGTGCTCTACTGTTGAGCACATCGGCCGTTTTACGGCTCAATGTGGCGAGATGGCCACAAATCCATATTATAAGTTACAACTTTTTGGGTTGTCTTTGACAGGCTCGGCATTCACTTAGTACGCCACCTTGCCTCCCGATTCAATGGAGAGTTGGGAACACATGGAGCGGATCCATGACTGCTTTTATAGCCTGGCTCTTGAAGTATGCTTGATCGATCTAATGGAAATTAAGCTGGGGTCGTCGGAACCTGCAACTGAGTATATTGACCGGCTAAAATAATTGAAAGGTAAGTGTTCGATTTCAGTTCTAGAGCACAAATTAACTAAGACTGTCATGAAAAATATGAATTCACGGTTAAGATACGTATTAACTACCCCTAACATACAAATTTTGTCTCAACTTTCAGGGCGAGCTGCTCGTCTGGAACAGCTATATGAAAAGGACAGTAAGGCTGATAGACGGCCAAGATAGCACGACCATATTTTGGCCGTCAATGCTCTAGTCGAGCAAGGATCAGAGGATGGTGTGGATCTGCCGAATAACGGCTGTTTGTGCAGCCGAACTGGTGGACATATAGCTTTATGTGTGTAAGGCATTATGGTCGCGCACTACTCCACGACCTGTAATGGGTGAAGAATATGTTTCGATCACTTTCGATATGGTAAAGGCCGATGAGATCTTTGATGAACCCGTGGTGACCAAACTTGTGGTCGTCCCTAAGGGCTGCCGAGTCTTCACTCCCTAAAGTATAAAGGGGGTGAAATGTTATTGCAAGTGGCATAATGCCCGGAACCACTCTACGTCCAAGTGTAATAATTTCCAAGAAGTGATTCAAAAGGCCATCGATGCAGGATGACTTAAGATGTTCCCTATGAAAGTCGATGAGAATCCATTCCCGAAGGTAGGAATGGGAATGGTATACCCCCAGGCATTCAGACATGGGGATGAGCAAGATCCAAGATAGAAATGGCTGCCTAACACGGTTGACAAAGGAAAGGGAAAGGCGTCTGATCAGCCCATGGCCGATGCAACGGCTAGGGGGTTGATTAAAGATGAACGAAAGGAGCATTCTCTTCCGGCAGTAATGGAAGGGAATAAGATCTTCACCATCGGCTGTGATGATCAGCCGAGGGATTATTAGGGAAGAAGTTAACGGCCATTCTAGATAAAGGGGAACAAACTACCACCACCAACCGAAGTGCCCCAGTTGATGCTACAGAAAATAATAGTAGCTGCACGTACGTGTGCCTCAGTTGTCCCCTAATGTGGGCAAAATCGAGTTGTAGCGATCAGTGGTAAAAGTTCGATCGCCAGAACCACGAAATGATCAACCCCACTATAATCCGCATAAGCAGGCGTATGATCACGCATATGCTTACCGCGATACATAAGTGGTAGAGGTCAGGGCTATTCAGGACCTACTCGGCCAATCCTGGCCGAGATTAAATGGAAACCTAGGGCAGATGTTAACAACCCTAAAACTAAGGTTCCCCAAATATCCCATGTTGGATCGTGGCAAATTAATAGACCGGCTCCACAGCAGCCTCAGCAGCAACGGCTGCAGGAGATGACACGGTCTTAGTATCGGTATTTCCAGCAGAATCGCGCGACTTACTGACAACGGATGGCCGAGAAGGAGGCTGGACAAAAGCCTAGTACACTAGAGGGTCTAGGTCGGCCACGATTGAGTCTGAAGACACCACCCCAGATATTCACCCTAAGGTGCTGAAGGCAATTCGCCAATATCATAACGTTTAGAAGGTCATAGTGGTTATTCACAAGCCCAAGGTGGTTACACCTCTGTCTAAGGCTGATTAAAGACCTATAGAATCGGCCACTAATTCAACCGAAGAGAAAACTAAGCCAACCTAGATACTGAAACGGCAGGGTAATAATGCACCTGCTGAGGTGCCGAAAACGACCCATGACACAGTTTGTCCTTAAGGGATGGCCAATAGGCCACCAATAGTTGAGGAGGTTCACGCAGACAGGGTACTAACTCTCCTACGAAAGATAATGGCAAGCTCAATCCACAAATGTGCCCATTGTGGACAAGTCTTTAACCCCGCAAACAAGGACTTGAAAACGGTAGTAGGGGACACCCCACCCCTCTGGTGATTTTAAATGAGGTTTCTTCGGCGGTGTTGGCAACAATTATGTTTTTCCCTGCTTGCCAATTGGTAGAATACTCTATTGCTATGGATGAAGAGGCTAGAGATGTTTACCCGAAAGCTACGGAACTTGCCCTGGACTCAGCATTAGTCAAACTCGTGCCTATGCATACCAATGAGGATGTGCCAATGGCCGGGGTTGAGCCCGATTTTGACTTTGAGAGAGATTTGGACGTACATCAGTTGCGATTTGGCTCTTTTCCCCGAGATGCTTTGGAGCAAGTAGGGGTGTGTGGCCGAGTTAAATGTCACTATGCCAGACATCCAGCTGAAGAGGAAATTGGCCATGATTCCGACGATGAGGAAACCTTTCGAGCGGCCATTGGATTGCCCCCATCAGCCGAGATAAACATGGCTACGACCGTTGCCAGTGAAGATGAAACATCTTCTGAACCAACTTGGTATGGAGATGATGAGATGTTGGCTTGCCTTTTTGACGAGGCTGCCATGGCCAATTGCATGTCACCTTTTGTCGATGGATTCAGGCCACCCGCATACAAGGAGTGCCACCACATGAAGGCATTGTATGTTCAGGCCCACGTTGATGGGGTACCTTGGGGATTTATTTATAACAGCATCGCATTGAATGTGATGTTGTATAGCACTTTCCAGAAGTTAGGGAAAGCTCGACTGATTTGGTTCCCACCAAGACGAAAATGGTGGGATTTGTTGGGACAGTGATAGTCCCAATGGGCGTTACTACAGCTAAGCTAGCCATAGGGCCAAGCACGGTTACAACAGCTTTCTTTGTTCTGAAGACTTCGACCACCTATAGTTTGTTGTTAGGCCGAGATTGGATCCATACCGCTCGTTGTGTGCCGTCAAGCCTTCATCAGCAGTTGATGTTCTTTGAAGGTTCTACTGTTGAGTTTGTCTATGGAGATCCAACTCTGTTTGAGTAGACTCATGATTTGTACAAGGCATTGTTCTTCCTCAAGTCGATCCAACCGGTTATGATGTCAACCACCACTGTGGCTAAACAATGGAAGGAATGCATGCTAGGAAACTCTAGTTTCTTGTTCAGGTATAAGGCGGTCGAGTCAAGGCCCGATATTAATATGATTTAATGGATAAAGTCATTCAAGATCTTACTGATTGTTTAACTTTAACTGCTACTGAATATAACTTGAATGATTTTATTCCAGAAAATCCAAGGGTATTGCTGAATTCGAACGACTCGGAACCTAAGGCCATCGTTTTTGCCTAAGCAAAAGTGCAGTCCATCCCCAAGCAGTTTTCTAGTTCCAAGACTCAAGACCCACTAATAGATATTAATTTGGGTAAGTTCGATGCACCTCATATTGTGAAGGTTAGTGGCCTCTTGCAAGAGGCCGAACGGTCCTTGATGGCAGCATTGTTGTCCGAGAACAAGGATTGTTTTTCATGGTAGTATCAAGACATGCCGAGATTGGCCAAAGAGTTGGTAGAACATCCCCTTCCCACTAAACCCAACTTTTGGCCGTTCAAGCAGCCACTGAGAAGATTCAATCCAGAGTTGTTGCCGTACATTAAGAAAGAAATAGAGAAGTTGCTACAGGCCGGGTTTATACAGTTGTGTCGATATGTAGATTGACTTTCTAATATTGTACCAGTTATTATGAAGAATGGCCAAGTGCATATTTGTGTAGATTATAGGAATTTAAACTTGGCTACACCCAAGGATGAATATGTAATGCCCATAGCTGATATGTTAGTCGATTCAGCCACATACCATAAAATTTTGTCATTAGTGGATGGTTGTCCTAGCTATAATCAAATCTTCCTAACCGAAAGTGATGCACCAAAAATGGCTTTCTGATATCTTGGTCCCCTAGGCATTTTTGAATCCGTAGTTATGCCTTTCAGCCTCAAAATGTCGGTGCCACTTACCAAAGGGCAATGAATTTAATTTCCCATGACTTAATAGGTCATAACATGGAAGTATACATTGATGATATTACGGTTAAGTCCAAATAATTTATGGAAACTTGAACAATTTGTGGCAAGCATTTGTGCATATGCGACAACATAATCTAAAGCTTAACCTTGCTAAATGTTGGGTAGAGGCACAACCGTTTGTAAATGTTAGCCAGGACAAGGTGATTAGGTTTGCCAAGGAGAACTTGATATACCCATTCGGTATTCCTCAATCATTTACCACTAATCAGGGAACATTTTTTACCGACAACAAGTTCAAGGCTTTTGCGGCTGAGTTTGGCATCAGAGTGTATCATTCCACGATGTATTACCCTCAAGCCAACGGCCAAGTTGAGGCTACCAACAAAATATTGATCAATATGATCAAAAAGGACTTGAAGGATAAACCAAAATAGTAGCATGAGACCTTGCAAGAGGTTTTGTTGGCTTATCACAACTCGGTAACCACGGTTATAGGGTTTACACCTTTTAAGTTAACTTATGGCCAAGACGTTGTTCTACCCTTAAAGATCCAAGTTAAATCACTACGGGTTGCACTCCAGCAAAAGTTGATGGTTGAAAGGTACCAACAAGCCAAGTTGGAAAATTTGTTTGAAGCTGATGAACAACGGATAATGGCGTTGGACACCATCTGAAGGGGAAAATAGCGCATGGCCCAACACTACAACAAACACATCAAGCCATGGCAGTTTGTTGAGGGCGATTTGGTTTGGAAGGTAGTGTTGCCCTTTGGGTTCAAAGAGCCAGAGTTAGAAAAATGGTCCCTAAGTTGGGAGGCCCATTATTAGTCTCCAGTAGATTGAGCAATGGGGCCTATCGTTTGATGGATTTAGACGACTGAGAAAGGGACACAAGTATAAACGTCCGATATCTAAAACCTTATTATCTATCTGTTTGGGAAAATGAATGAGATAAGGAAAGGAAAAGATGAAATCCAAAAGGTGTGTATTGTATTAACAAGACATATTTACAGAAGATGTACATGGTGTAAAAAGCTTGAAGTATGAATACATGTACAAATTGAATGCAATATTCAAGGACTAGGGGGAACAATGGGGGAAAAGTGTTCTAAGATGTCGGTGGCAGCCACATTCTGGTTTGATCTCAGCCCGTGTTTGCTTGGCAGATGCCCACTGTTGGTTTGCCAACTCCACAATCGGGCCCAATCTGCCCTCTGATATCCTGTAAGTCAAGGAAGGAAACATCTCAAGTTTCTTTTGCGCCGCTGCTATTTGACGATGGCAAGTATAAATGCTGGCCTAACTTTCAACAATCCCATTGACTAGTTTTGTCTTCCTAGCCTGCAAGCCATTGAGCTTGGCTTTTAGAGCGGCCATTTGTTGCTCTATGGCAGTGATTTCATTGTTCACGAAAGTTAGCTATGCTTTGGCATGAGCATGACTATCTTGAGTCTTGCCCTGAGCTTCTTGCTTAGAGGTGATGAATAGTTTGAGCTGGGCAACCTGGGTTGTTTCTTCATCCATCTCTTGTTGATGCTAAAAAATGGCCTCGTAGAGATGGCAGACCATGCTAATGGAGGTGATGATCTAGGCAACTCGGCTGTGAAGATCCCCGTCAACAAAACCTAGTGCATCGAGAAGCAAAAAATAAGCCAGATGTTCCTTGTCCTCATCCAAGCAGTCTAGAGCATCCTCCCATGAGTGACCGAAGAAATAGTTGATATAAGCTAGATGGTTAGGAGCAACGGGAGTTGGTGGCACGGGATCCATGAGGGCGCAAGATTCAGGAGGTATAAAGGTTAGTGGCTCTTTAAGCACGTATGAAGGTTACCTCGGCGTAAGAAGGTTGAAGGTTAGCGGCTCTTTAAGCACTGTAAAGGAACAAAGTTAGTGGCAAGAATTTTCGCCAGGAAAACTTTAAGCACATATGAAGGTTACCTTGGCATCAGGGCTTAATGATGGACCTTTGTTCCCTTAGGGAGTCGCGGTTGTTGTGGTCACAACGGGCACGAGATGTTTTGAGGGAACCAACGGCCCCACAACCATGGGAAGATCGGCCATGGTCGAACCTCCTCCAACTGCCAAATACATGTTGGCTCATCGACCGTGATGGTTGGACCGAAAACAAGCGGCGAGAGCCATGAGGAAACAAGGAAAGGCTGATGCTCCAAGCAGAAATCATCATTGGAAGAAGAAAGGGAAGGTAAAGGAGATGTCGGCGAGAAATGTGGAGAGTTCCCACATAGCAAAAGGTTGGCACCTACGGTCGCGGCTGGTTCAATGTCTCTAGAGTCATCAATCGTAATGACTGGGGTGGAGGCCGTGGCCGAGGTTGGGGGTGCCGGAAGTGCAGCAGGCTGAGGGGTGGAGGATCTCGTTTTGGTGGGAACTAACATACATGAAGAAAACATGTTAAAAAAACTTGACAAAGGATATGAAGACAAAGTGGCGGTGAATGATTTACCTGAGGGTACACTGAATTGAAGGGTTGAAGCACCGGCCGTGGAAACTGATAGACCAAGAGGTGGAATCAGTTGCCTTTTAGCCGATGGTGCTAATTGTTGGGCGGCTGGAAAAGCTGGCACCTCTCGAGGCGGTTTTGTCTTCTTGACGATGCCGCACAGCTTATTCACAATGTCCTCTACGGAGAGTGGCAGGATGGACAAACATCTGTTTTCCCACCAAGCAAAAAGCCTTGGCAACGAGAGGGGTTTGGCCAAAATGGAAATAACGACCATCCATTTTGATGGCCCTGGTGGATGCTGAGGGTAGTGTTAGCATCCTCGGCCGTCAACAATGACCATGGCTGATGGGTTTGGCTCATTTCCTTGAACGGCCAGAAAATGGACCGAGGGATGCCTTGACGGCAAGAGAGTTGCCAAGAAAAGCAATTTGCCATGTATGGTTTGGCCCTCATGGCTGCGGCTGAAGGACTGGATTGTTTGGCAGTCTTAGCATAGATACCGCAAAGGGTGAACCTTGACTTCATGGCTAAGGAATAAATCTGTCGAATGAGTTCTTTCTCAGCCTCGGGTTGGTCAGCATAAGGCGCACGCATGTAGGATGGACCAATGCGGCAGTCATTAGAATAAACAATATTCAGGTTGTTGATCCACAAGGAGTCGATAAACGAACTCAATGTAAGCTCAAGTCTAGGGCAACGGCGCAGTAAGTGCCGAAGATTAACTGTGGGGAGTCAGAGTGAAATCTAGCCGAAGGGCCCGGGAACAACTGGGGTGCCATGCGAGCCCACCACATCTGCAGGACCCACACTGGGCTCGTGAATTAAACAGTCTTGGCGACGGTGGCAATCAGGGCCAAGGCTGTCAGATAGGCCATTGCCACGGAACTATTCCCTCACGGCAAAAGTGATGTCATTGGCCAGTAGCTCAGCCAGAAGTAGGTAAGACCTGGACATTTGCTTGGAGGCCGAGCACACCAAGTAATGGCATATTTAATAGTGCAAAAATGCGATGTGTTTAGTGGTGGTCACGGCGCCGGCACCCATGTTTTGGTTGTGAAGCCTTTGAAAGTGTGGAACTTGGTCACTTTTCCACATTTCACTTTCTTTCCCTCAGCCTTTAGACCAAAGCCGTCCGCATCATTACCATTGGCGAAGCTTTTCTTTTTGCTTGGGCAGAGGAAGGGGTCCTCAATCATCAGTTTCGTGAGTGTGGCCGGTAAGTTGGCTCCATGTATTGGTAGCCCCAAGAACCGCACTACGCCCATTAAGGGAAGTGAGGTCATCTTTCAACACAAAGACATTCACAGAAGGGTTCCAAAACGCCAAAGTCGCCATCATATGACGGTTTTGAACCCTAAGCTCTTGGGTGCAAAGGGTTATGGCATCGTGTAGGTGATGTAATTTTGCTTCGACCCGTTTGTTCCAATCGGCCAAAGTGCTTCGATGTCCTCGATTTGTGGTACAGTCTGGTGTAACACGTTCCATTGTGAAGTGGGCCGATTCGATGGGCGCAGCGGGTGTTATAGCAAAAAGAGGGATTGGAGATCATTTGTGTTGTCCTCTATTGAATGTTTGTGGTATGGAGCCAAAGTCGGCGTGTTGCCGTACCCAAAATACGAACGTTGGGGGAGGGTAATGTCGTTGGGGTACTCTCCCTCTGAGTTGGATGAGTCTAGGCCATGCGTGCGAGGTTGAAGGGCCATCGGAAAGTCTGAGAATTTTAAAAAATCGAGCAAGAGAGCTACGAGAGGACAACGAAAAGATTGAAGCTTGGAGCATATGTGTGTGAGGGTTTTTTCGAAAAGGAAGAAAAGTGGAGAAGAAATGCCAATAAGGGTTTTTATGCTTCTGGGCCCAAGAATCAAAGCCAATTTAATGTGATACGACGTTTGAATGGAATCAAGGCCTCTATAGGTAATCATTACCTTAGAATGTTTGGCTTATTGAATACGACATTTCAGGGCAATTTAAATAAACTTCACGGTTGCCGTCATTTCAGCCGCGAAAGACTTTATTTGGGAGGGCTCTGTTGACTATCAAGAAATTGTATGGTTGTGACTGCCACGAGCCGGGACCATGTGAAGAGCCGATGAGCCGGGTTCGGCCAAGATAATGAAGAGAGGGTTGATGAAGAGCAGTCAGGCCGAAGAAAGTCTAGTAGGGTCCATGGAGGATGTGCTGTGGGGAAGAGCCGTCAGAGAAGGTCGTGGGATCATGGCAGGGGGTAGTTACAGAATTCTCTCCCATGACAGTTTCCCCATTGTGTTGTAATTAATAGCAGTTATTAGGAGTGTTTAGTGTGCAGCTTTTTTTTAGATTTGTAACGGTTTCTAGATGGTAGCTTGTATATAAGCTGAGTTGTAAATTCTTGCAGAGGTCCGCAAATTGGATTACAAAATTCATATTATTTCCAGTTTATCGCATTTACTGCTTTCTCACTGCTTTCTTTTAGTTTAAAGTAATAGTTTCTAGAGCACGACATCCTCTTAATCGAGGTGTTCTTGTTGATTCACGAATTTGTGAGTTATCAATTACATAAAAATATTTAATTATATATGGGGATGGAGGATTAAGCTTCTAACTTTAAAAGCATTATTGAGGGTTTGAATCTCTATATGCATTTATCCACTCATATTAATAATGTGTGATGTGAACATATATATATATATATATATATATAATACTCTCTTTTTTAATTTTTAAATATCTAAGCATATGCAAGCTTACTAAGAAAAAATGGATAATTTACTAAAATATTGGTAGTTTTAATATTACTAGCCCACATAAAGATAGAACAATATGGCGATAAAAATGAAAAATTGGTGAATTTTCTATTTTGAAAATCTAAAAAAAAAAATAAAAAATAAATAAAAATTTTCATTTAAAATGACGTCTCTAAATAAAAATAACGGGAGTATGAATCACGTCAAGACAAGTATACTCAATAAATGAGCAGATTAATCAATGAGTGAAACTTTAGTGGTATTGATTGAGATATATATACATCAATTTTAATTATATGGAGAGAATGTAGTTATTTTGATAATGTATCAGAAATTAGGCAACGGGAGATTTCAATTAAGTATGTCTACTGATGCTAATATGGTAATTAATTTAATCGATATATGGTTTTTTTTTTAAAAAAAATTATTTTTTGGTATTTTTTATATGATTCAGATTTAATTTTTCCTATCAATATTAGTTTTTATTTTTATGATTGTTTTGAGGGGAAAAAATATTTACCTTCAACGACATGGTTAGCCGTTAAACCTAACACTAGTGGAAAATAGGCTAGTTGAACCGGACAAAAATGAAGGTATTAGCACCGAACATGATACGCTTCAAATTGAAGTGGTTCTATTGGCGAATTCCAGTTGCAGTGTTCCTTGATCGGTTCGTGAGATTAAAAATTGCACCGGCCAAATACTTATGGACGGGTCTACAAGCGTTTCCATTGCACCGTCATTCGTGTAACACCCCGATTCTGCAACCGGACGAAATGTTACCGCCACACCTAACTTACTTCGGGTTCTACGGCCTAACCCTTAGTAAGCTCAGTAATCAGGCTAACCGTTTTCTATCCTTATCAGAGTACGCTGGATTTCAGGAAACTGGTCCCCTCTGATCACAGCTCAGCGCGATAAAAATGGAAACAATCAAACACTCAAAACATGCAGAACAAACCTGATTCTATTACAGGCTGCAAGTTGAGAGTTTACATTACCCAAAAGAAAGCATGTCCCACGTCCGGGACTCGGCCACTTAATACAAGCCGATTACAAAAGAATGGAGGAACCAAGAGTACGGAACATACAAGAATAACTGAAATGCAGAGCACTCAAACAGTTAAACACATATGTTCACTCATCCTCACCAGAACCCAAAAGGCATAGCCTTACCCGCGTGAGCTATCGTCCGGGAGGTGTGTCCTCCGGACCTCTGATACCTGTATGCAACAAGCATAGTTAGTCGCGAAGACTAAGTACGGAACATACACGCGGTAACTTTAAACATGCATCTTCACAACTGTATGCATCCTG
>MAYD01793878.1:0-12424 GCA_001909325.1 Ruellia speciosa
ACGGTGCGTGCGTCCGGGCTGTTCGATCGCGTTTTTTGACTTTTTTTTTCGTATTTTGACACATAAAAAATTATCTCATCGATGATTATTTTCTTATTATTGGACATTATTCTTTTTTCTTAATCAAATTGAAGTCAAAATTATAGATGTTAAATATTTTGAATTTAGAGAGTTTTGGAAGGGGCCGCAGTTTTAAAATAAGATAGGGACAAAATTGTTTATAAACTGGACGGTATTTGAATATTGAGGACGATATTTATTAGTACTCTTTTTTTTTTAAGTATAAATTATTAATAATAGTTAAATTATAATAATAAAATTAAAGTGTTAGTTTAATATGATAAAGTGGAGGAGTGTACATTTTGACTTGTGAGTCCTCAATCTTTAGACTGAAGCCACCAAAAATAAAAAAGGAATTAAAAAACAATGCCATAGGAGTATAATTTTCCGACGATCTTCGACGCCATGGCCGTTTCCAAAATCCTACTGTCCCTCTCTCCCTCCGTCCCGCCGCCTTCACTCCCCAAACCTCTCCGAATTCCTGCCTTCACGTTGTTCTTCGATTCCATTAGGGCTCCTGCTAGGATTCTCGCTTCCAGAAGGAGCTTAATTCTCACAATTTTTACTGCTTCTCCGCTTATTGCAACCTTATCTTCAGCTGCTGCAGTAGCTGACGCACCTCCGCCACCTCCATCCTCCTCCAATGCGTTCAATTCTTTTCTTTCGAGCATTGCGAATACCAGGACTTGGTTCCAGTTCTATGGCGACGGCTTTGCCATCCGCGTGCCTCCCAATTTTGAAGATGTCATGGAGCCTGAGGTTTGTGTTGTGATTTTATTTACTGTTATTGCACATTCATCATCTTAGGTAGGCTATGTTTCAGATTTTTTTTTTTTTTAAAAAAAATTGATTGAATAATAGCTCGGTCAGCTGTGCAATTCTCGAATCTGGTATTTAGTGTTAAGTATTTGCTGGTGGAGAAGAAATTCTTATACACAAGCCTCTGAGAGTTAGAATTTTGAAATAAAAATGTTATAATTCGTAGCAATGTAGACCTTTTTATGTGGTAGAATCTCAATATGCATTATTTCATTCCTTCCATGTACCAACTGTTTGCAATGTCAATCTACCAACTTTTAAAAATGGGCACTAGCTAGCTCTTGTACTTTTGTGGTTATGTGCTGCCCAAAGAATACATTGATATGTGTATTTTGTAGGATTACAATGCCGGATTATCTTTGTATGGAGATAAAGCTAAGCCAAAGACTTATGCTGCTCGTTTTGCATCTCCTGATGGGTAAAATTTCATCCTCTCACAAAATTGTCTTCTGCTGAACCTCTGTATAACATCCAAATATGATACTTGATTTCAGTTGAAGGTAGCTTCATAGTTTCCACAGCATATGCAGTGTATTGGAATTCTCATTTAGCTACTTATCATGGATGGCATGAGTCTAGAAATTAATAATGCCCATGTTGCTTTCATAAGTATGGCTAATGTGATGTGTGTTTTGGGCTGATTATTGGCATGGTAATGATGGCAACATTATTCTGGCTTCACGCTTGCCTATAAATTCCCATGTAGATGCTAGAAATATCGACATCAAAGTAAACTTGATCATGTAGGATCTAGTCTGTTTTAATTAGGCACTGAAGAGTACACACATTATTACAGCATGAAACTTATAGTTACGCCTTTACCAGGGTATTATAACACATGCTACTTTAGCGGAGCAAAAAAAAGGGTGATTTGACAGATATGGTAACCCTTTAAAATGTTTGTAGACAATTCCCACATGCATAGTTAGTTGCTTGGAAACATTTTTGTTTGGGTCATCAACAATCGTGACTGTTGAAAAGCTGGCATTTGTTCGCTGATGGTCATTAATTCATTACACATAATGGAGCAGAAGCTATGTTGAATATGCATTAGGAATTATGAAACTCTGGGCAGTTCATGACATTCTGAAAGACTGTTTTTAATGTTTTAGGTGAGCCACCAGACCTTTCATTTACTTGAAATATTTTCAGTTTATAATTTGTCTTTCAAGAGTTTTGCATGGTTTGCAACTGAGATTTGAACATATCAATTCTTTGTATTTATTCAGTCTTCAGCCTTAACTGTTTACACAATTGCAATGACGTGCAGGTCTGAAGTTCTAAGTGTTGTCATTCGGCCAACTAATCAACTTAAGATCACCTTCCTAGAGGTTTGAGGATGTAACTGACTTAGGATTCATAGACTAGTTTAATCTGTTCTGTTTAAAACTATAGTTTTTTTTAGCCTGCATTCTTTATTCTAGATTAGTGCAAGCAAAGCAGCTGATATATATGACTTGAGTTTGTCATCATAATATTTTGATTCCACAAGGGTTAAGAAATACAGGGAAGAATTAGTGCTGAGGGATCTTTTACCTTTGGATTTCATATAAAACCAAAGGATCACCAAGATTAACATTCAAACTATTGTCATAAAGTTTTTTTTCCAGCATGACTTTCACCTAAAATCCTGGACAAAAATAGAAATCACATACTTCACATCCTAGTGAACCATGTCAAAACCTTGCTCTTTCAGTCTCTCTAGATTAAGGCTGCATTTTATAAATTTAATATTTGAAATCTGAATTCATTAACACACATTTAAAATAAAACCCTAGCAGTTTAAGCCTACTTTTAATTTAGTAATAAATGATGAGGTTTTAACTTATTTTTGGACTCAATATTTCTCAAGGATATTCAAACTCACCTATTCAACTAAGATGACTCATCAACAGGGCCTAAGAGATAAATTGATGTTCTGCTTTCATGCTATAGAGGCTAGCTAATTGGAATGAGAGAGAAAGTTTAACTGTAATTTCGTTTGAGATCTTAAAAGTGTCATATTGGATGATCAGCAGCACACGATCATAAATTGCATGTGTTTTTAGCAATCATCTCTAGTGGATGAGTCCTAAAAGCAATAGATAGTTGATGTTCTTGACACACTTTTGTGAGGCCAAACAATGTCGTTGGCATGTCACAGAGAAAATATTCTGATTTCGACAGGCCCAAGACATTTCTGATTTGGGTTCACTCAAGGAAGCAACCAAAATATTTGTTCCAGGTAATTTTGTTGTGCACTGTTTCATTCTCAAGAAAAAAATGCTTCAGCTCTGGTTGTCTATTCTGCACAAACTGTATCTAAGTTATTTACTGAAGTTGTATGTGCAGGTGGGTCAACTCTGTACTCTGCTCGCAATATCAAAGTTAAGGAAGATGAAGGCTATAGGTATTACCATAAGTTTTGTGGCTACATGGAAGTGGCTGCAAGTTTTGTGTTCCTATGATATGGTATCCTGAGAAAGCGGCCTTCCTGTTTTAGATTTTTTTGTCTTATTTCAGACCAATATTTGTGTCTTACCATAATTTAATATTCGATCTATCAGCTGCTAAATAAGATTGCAGATCCACGTCCAATTAATAACCATGGACCTATAACTGGAGCAGCCACATGTTGCTCTTCCTCTTTGTTCTCATTTGAGGAAATTAAGTGTCGAATTTTTAACACTCTCAGTGTTTGTGCTTGTGCTTTTGGAAGATAAATACTCTTTCCATTTTTTAAAAATGATATGTATTCCTATTCTGGCTATTTTTAAAATAAATAATACATTACCTTTTTCGAAAAAAATTCTCTCACACTAATAAAAATTTTTTATTCTCTCTCTACACTAAAGAATACCTCACTCTCTTCTTCTATTAATAAATTCGTCATTTATCTTCCATCCACTACTTCCTTCTTCCTTTTCATCTCTTCCTTAAATCCCATACCCAAACCCAAAATATCATTTTTTTTAAAAAAAAGGAGGAAGTATATTGATTGTTGTACATGCATTTGATACACTCTGTTTGTGGTTCATTTAATTTTCAGGAATTATTACTTCTACGAATTTGGTAGAGGCCAACAGCGAGTAGCTCTAGTAGCTGCTGTTAACAGTGGAAAGGTGGAGGGTCTACATCGTCCCATGTCTTCACTTCCCTACCTACTTACCTACTGTTTTGCTTCCGACCTCTGTGATGTCCATTAGATTGTGTCGAAACTATAACTCATTTTCCTCTCCAATCCCTCGTCACAAACTTCCTTTGTGCCATTTAAAATCTGTTGAATGATTAGTATCGTTTTGACACTCATGTAGGCAATTGTAGCTGGAGCTGCAGCACCCCAAAATAAATGGGAGGATGACGGCGTTCAGCTTCGCTCTGCTGCTGTCTCACTGACAATTCTGTAAGGTGAGTGTTGGTAAAATTCACTCTAGGCATTTTGAGAAAACATAATGTGCAGTTTTGTGAAGCAAGACGAATCATTTTCTATATGGTCACGAGTACTTAGGGTGTGGCGAGGTTGAACAAATCTCATGTTATTGTTACTTCAGTCGAGGGCCCCCATTTTTGGCTTGTTACCCATAAACTATATAGTTGTTATGCCCATGTTCATGCAGTGTACACAGCAATCTTCCATTTGTACAATTGTAGCGGATGTTGAGGAAGCTTTGACTTGGTTTGGCTAAAGAGCATCGCAGAGATGCATTTCCATGTTCTTACTTTTGAGAATAATATGTTTAATTATAATCTTTCAACACCTCTTATTGCATCTACATGTTAAATTTTGGGTAATAAAAAAAATGTTATAAATTTCTACAATTGTTTTAACTTTTAGCACGTCTGTCAATTAATTATTATTTATTAGTTGATAATAAGTAATTAATTGTATTATTGAATTCAATTACTTGATTTAATTACTAGATTAATAAATGACGTCCTCAATATTCAATTTTAACATCTATAATTTTTACTTCAATTTGATCTAGAAGGAAGAATAATATCCAATACTGAGAAAATAATCATCGATGAGATAATTTTTTTTTAAAATCGGATAAAAATAATGTCGAGACAAGAAAAAACAGCGAAAAGAGGCTAGATAATATAATATTTAGTAAATAATTATTTTTTACATAAATATAAAAAGAATTTGAAGAAAATATATATAAAAAATAAAAGTTCCATCAAAGCACTAGATTACTCAAATTTCAAAATTAACATTTCAACACCAAAAATTGATTTAAACTATTAGTTCGCAAAGGCTATAATTAACAATTTGAACAAATTAAACTCGCTAAAAACTACTCAAATAATTAAAAACTGATTAAAAAATTATTTTTCAAACACCCCTTACTCTTCCACGTTATATTTTTTATTTTTCCCTTTCCATTTCCTGGAACCAGAAGGCAAAAAATTCACTAAACAGAAAGAAACTGTCCAAGTCACAAATATTGCTCTAGCTTCTGCCCAAACCAAACAGTGGTGGAAACAAGGGTATCTTTTCCATTTTTTACACAGCAACATGGCAAAATACATTTTGAGTGGAGCCATCCCAAGAATGAAGTGACAGATGCAGATTAAAGAGGGACCCACGTGGGTATGCAAAAAGGCATCCCTCTAATGGGATCGACATCAGGGGGATCAAAATTTTTGCATAGGCGGCATCAAAGACGTAGGAAGAAGTCAATTGACTAGCCTAATTTCAAATCTCAGTCTTTAGTTATGCTGATGCCTCTTGAAGATCCTCCAACTCCGTTTCTGTTGCTGACATCAATGAAGCAGATTGGATCTTCCCAGCATGATCGAGTCGCATCAGAATCACGCCTCTGCAAAGTTAGAGTGAACAATTCAATGCAAAATATCATCTTATCAACAGTCAACTAGTGTAAAAGTATGGGATGCTTAAAACTATACGGTATTACATTTGCAAATATAAGATTTTGTTTTAAGAATAACAAGGAAATTGACACATGAAGATTTAGGCTTCAATCTTAACTAGCTTTACAATTCTCAACCAAAACCAGAGAAAATAAGCTACCACGGTGATCGGGGTAAAGTAGGATATTTGTTGTATATTTGAACTCCTTCCTTTCGAACCATTCAATTCAATGTACAATATCATCAGTCAATAAGGCAAGGGGTATACTTTAGCATGAAGATGAAGGAAAATAAGCAAATACCTTGCAAAGCGAGACTGAATTGAGACATCCTGTACTTTAATCCTGTTCACCGTTCCACTTTGGCTGACAAGCACAACTTGTTCATCGCTTTCTCCATACTCTGTTGACACAAGCAGCGATTCCTTGCTAATTACAAGGGTTTAGTTGCTAAAACAAAATAAAGGTACAAGAAACCTCACCTCCCACAGAGTACCCAACTACAAATACAGCTGCCAAACGATCCTCTGACGAAAACTACACCATTAAAGATAATGATGATCATAATGGATACACGCAAATATTAAACTCATTCATTTTATAGTTACATGTTAACATGTGAACACATCAACCAACTTTTGACCCATTTTTTTTTTATCAATTACCATTTCCTCCTGACCAACAGTTTCAATCAGGCAAGGAAAGAAAGATGATCTACCTTGCAACCTATTAGACCGACTCGATTTAACTCTGACGCCCGGAAGCTATCAAGGGGAACTCGCTTGCCAATGCCATTCTCAGTTATGAAAAGCAGACAAGGACCAGTGTAGTCCCTGCCGCTGCAGAAATAAACCAAGAACACAAGTTGTATGTGAGGAAATTATACCAAAGCATAACCAAGAAAAATGATGACTTGAATAAACGAAACACTAAAAGAATCGAATTCTTGATTAAGTTCTGAAAAGCTCAACCATTGCCAACTTGAAATCATATTTGAGTACCACATAGTCTAAACACAAAGATGTTGAATAGATGGACATTCTGATCAAGCTTCTTGCCATACCAAACTAATATTAAATAACATAGGAAAACAAAAGAACAGATGACAGACAAAAGCACTGTTTGGATTTTGTTTCTACCAAATAGAGATCAAGCAAGAGGGGGCAACAAAGCCATAATTGATCTGCCTGGAAAATCATTGAAGAGAGTTTCATAAAAGGCCATGTAAGCAAGTTCAAGAAAAAAACCAGGATATACTAATTGTGATCCAAACATGTTAGCATTGAAGAACTGTAATACACGATCAATACACACTCATGTATATTTATAAGACTTGGATCACACAAATAAACCACTGATCATAATTATAATTTTTTAAACATTACTGGGTCTGATGTATGTCTGATCCTTTCTCCAACATTTTGCCAAAAGATGCAGGTACCATGTCCATGCTTGCCATTTTATCTCCTTCTTTCAGTCTCATGGCAACTCTACCTCTGGCATGCCTACTAAGTGCTCTTACCTAAACATAGAAGCAAAGAAAAAGAAAAGCAAATACACTAGAAGTGAAAAACAGCACGTGTGTTTCTGTAGTCGACCAATTTGTTAACATCCCCACTCTGGCCTCAAACCGATTTCGAGCCACAATGGCCAATAGACCCATATCCCAATGTAAAACTATATTGTGGAGCCGACAGCCATAATCAGGAATTAGATTCATGCTTAGGTGAATTAACTTACATTCTCACAAGGGCTTAAAATAACCATTCCCTTCTGTGAGGCCATGGCTACGAATTCATCATTTGTGCAACGCCTCACCCATTTCAATTCATCACCAGGAACCTGAAGGTTGAATTATATTGTTAAGGCTTCATAATGCATCACATACAAGTAGCCAAAGTTTCAAGCAACAAAGCAAATGGACAAACCAGTTGAATTGCTATTTTTCCAGTTGATCTTATTGAAGAAAAATAGTTCAAAGATACTTTCTTGATATATCCCTTCATTGTTAGCATCATAAGATACTGGTCTTCTTCAAATTCATCAACAGGAATAATTGAAGTTATTCTCTCGCCATCAGATAGAGACAAAATCTAAATCCAACAAAATATCAGTAACCGATTAATACTTAGAAGATTACAAGCCAAGAACTTTGGTCAAAGTTAGGGTATTACTTGGACTAAAGGTGTGCCAGCAGCACTCCTGCTGCATTCAGGAATTTTATAAGCACGAGCTGAGTATACTGTTCCCTTATCACTGCAAAAAGAAATACAAGATGGGAAACAACTCATATCCCAAGGATTCAAACTTTCTGTTCTGCAGAAAACCCCATTTAAATGGTCACAAGATTAAATGTTGCATTCACATTAAGCACAGAAGTTAGAATTATTATAACCGCAAGCCTCCGTTTGTAATTTTCACTTTTCAGTACTTCTATCCTTCCTTCAATTTATAATTAAGGCATAGCTCGTCACTTTAAATTCAATGAAGTATTATATAACCAAGAGATGACAAATTATTTTGTTCACAAGGTTCCTCATACTTCAGAAGGGGCTTTGATACCTCCCATACCGAGACCAATTATTAAACATGATGAACGACACATATCTCATATCTACATATGGAGCTATATAAATGGTCAAGCTCGGTATTCATGTTGAAACAAACTTCAGCTAAAATTCCTTCTTGTCAGGATCTTTTAAGGATGAACTATAAAATAAAAACAACATAAACAAAGCCTATAATTTAAGTAGGTCAAAAAAATCAAAACTCAAAGTGAATACCTAAAGTACAGGACATGATCATGTGTGCGGCATACAATGAAGTCTGACATAGTGTCATTCACTCTCAATTTTCCCACTGATTTTCCAATAGTTCCACGGTGTTGAATATTGAAAGTATTAGGCCCCATTCTTTTTAGGTAGCCTTTTTCACTGACTGCCTGAAAGTAGAACATTTCTGAGCAACAATATTGCAGATATTTTCCCTTCTGGAAATTAACAGAGAACAGGTTGCATACCAATAGCATCTCTTCATTGGGGATGACATCTATATCCTCAAGTTGGCCATTATCAGTGTCCTCTAGCATTGAACGCCTTGGAGTGGAAAACTTGTTTTTTATTTCAAATGCTTCTTCTTCAATCAACTGTTTAATTAAAATCAGATTAGATTATCAATGTTGATCATATAAAACAGGAGTAATTCAATTACTAGTGATGCCCAGCAAAGGGAACTAAGTGAAACATTGAATACAAGTAATTATCAATTTAATTAAAAGCAGACTCAGATTATTTCCAAAACCCACAATGAAAGATCAAGACAGAAATTGTAGTACTTGTAAAAGACCAATTAAGTTTGACGGAACATAGCTTACAAACGCAAGTGATTGTACAAAGAAAACATAACCTCACAACGTGTGATTGATCATTTTCGATTGATTGCAGTGATGTAATGGAAAATGAAAGAAAACACTATTGAAACAGATATGTAGCTGGATACTGATGAAGCTTCATAAGAAACCTGCCTCAAGAATTAGTTGTTTACTGGAAAGAAGCTCCTGTAGCTTGGAAATTTGTTGCGACAAAGATTTTCCTTCGTCAATGAACTTGTTTTTCTGAGAGAAAGAAAGACAGCATCTTCACTGTGACAAGAAAACCCTGAAAATGTGAAGCAAGCATTGATGTCAATGAATGAAATACCTCCAGAGATGTAAGTTTCCTTAGGCTTATATCCAGTATAGCTTCTGCTTGCTTGTCAGAGAAGCTGAATTCTGCAACAGAGAATAAATTTGACAACCAAAAGGATAAGAACCATTTAGGAAGTAACACAGGCAAACAATATTGTCTATAAAAACACATTTGTCAAAAAGCAGGAGCTATCAAATGAGGACATATTGACCCATTGACAGTAATTCCTTATCAAGTGCGGGCTGACTGGGGAGGCCTATGAGTTGATTTCACACCTCAATCAATCATAATTACATTGTTTATGTCCAACAGAAATATGCCCAATGCTCTTAAATGTTCATTAAATTTGAAAAGATATCTAGAAAGTTAATGCATCCCCCAAGAGTTGGAATCAAAATTCAATGCATGTCAAAAGACAGGTTGACAATAAGGGGAACCATTTGTAACGAGGTAGATAATAATTCAACGTGTGGTTCTCTGTTCTTGGTTCTTATAGTTCCACCTCCCATCCAATTCTGCGGGGGCGACAAAAAGCTACAAAAGGGTTCCAAAATCATCACATATTATTTCTATTCACTCATTTTTTTAAAATCAGAACATAAAATATTCCATCATAAAATCTTTTTCTATCTCAACCAAATCACCTCTAAAGTGGACCCCCCCCCCCAACCACCTCTCTTTTGCATGCTTTTATCAGTCCCACCATATTGGGAAGACAATTTTCTATGAACCATATCTAAAAACAAACATAGCTCACAATGAAGCTCAACTGGTTATCATGACATTGGTATTCTTTGTATTAGGTCAGCCCAGGTTTGAGAAATATAACAGTAAAGTACTGGTCAAAAAAAAATGTATTTTATGTTCCCAACCCCTTTTCAAATAATAGGATGTATCTTCTTCCACATAATCCAAGTCCTCTAATCCAACCAACTCCTTTCAAAGTCAAGGTATAAATTTTTGCTGCTTTTTTTTTTGCATTCTCTTCAATTCATTCAGCAGAATGACAATTTATTTCCCAGCTTATAAGATCGTCTAGGTTTTAGTGTGCAAAAATGAGAATGCCAAAGAAAAGAGGTTATTATTTTAAAAGATGAAAAAGGAAAACTATATCCAACTCCTTGTGGCCTAAGCAATGCAATAACCATTCTCTGATGCCTTAGCAGATCCACTACATCTTCCAAAGATAATTTAGGAGTTAAGTTGTTACAAGCACACCTGACATGTCAACGTAAACAGGAATCAAATATAGGTCAGTATACTAGTTAATTTATTTTCCTGGATGATGCATGTCAATAAAGTAGAATTATAGTGACAGATTTATCAATATTCAGTGCATTATTGTATATGGAGAAAGTTGTACAATACAGATTCATAAGTGGACACCTGATGATTCTGATGCTCAATACATCACTATTAAGGTCTGGATTTTAAATCCAAGGCAAGTGCGAGCATGAAGTGAGTTCTAGAGAAAGAAGTGATAACTGAAAAATTAACTTGCCTTTCCTTAAATGAGCTGCTGCTCCCACATGACTCGAAGCTTTTCTGATTATGTCAATAACTCTGTCGAGATTATCAAGTCCTATCATAATACCCTTAGACCCCACACACCCAAAAAGAAGAGGAAAATTATATCAGGAATGACAACTACAGTGCATATGTACAGAACGATTGCAAAAGTAAAAGAGTGAATGGCAGGATAATCAAATCACTTTTTTTAAAACCTCTTACCTGTCATTTCTTAAAAAAGAAAGAACACAGATCCAATTAACTTTAACTATTAAGATCTTTTATGAATTAATACAGAAAACAGAAGGCCTTTCAGGAATATGGCCTACCTCAATAATATGATACCGATCTTGTGCTTGAGAAAGTTTAAACTTTGCACGCCGTTCAACCACGGAGCATCTGAAGTCCAAAAATGCCTGCACAATGACGCATAGAAATGTGGAGAATTATCTCATGTCACAAAATGCATAAATTCAATCTAGTACTTTCAGTTGTCACAATATTATTTTTGTGTATAATAGTGCCAATAAGGTTAATTAATCATGCATATACACCTATTTATAAAGTTATGTACTTTCTAATTCAATCATATTTACTCAAGTGAATTAATTTCCTTGAAATCAAGAACATGGTTATTGAACCATATAGCATGGACTTGCGGTTTATCAGTTGAAAATGCTGTATCATATTTATCTAAGAACTTCATTTCTAAGAATGAAGCAATCAATGATACATCCGATTAAAGAATAATCACTTAAAATAGGGATGGCAAGAGATTATCACCTGAAGCATCTCCTTCAATCCCATTAGCTTTGGTTGGCCATTAAGGATCCTAGAACAAGGAAAGTGTCAATTCCTGATAAAGTGGACAAGAAACCTTCTCTCTCACAAAGGGCTGTTGAACTATAAGATGAATGGAACAGAGCAGACCGGACCGCCTAGAGGATGAAACTATGTACATCTCATCTTTCACCAAATGTAACGACACAAACCACATCAAATGTAACCTCAATATAACAAGATAATCTCAAAGCATCAACAAATAAAGGTGAAGTAATTGTATTTTCACCAATGTAAGTCAAAATGTTATAATACGGTTTCATACACATAGTGGTGTTTATGATTTGGATTACAATTTTATCCAGAATGTATTTTATACTTGCTACAATGTACAGCTTCAGAGATGCAAACAAGCATCACTTCAAAAATCACAGCATCTAATCATAACTTTCAGCTCCCCCATCTGGTTTCAATCTACAGTGACAACTGAATGAGATTAACCCTCATAATTTTCAGCCTACACTGAGATGCATCAGAGAAAGATGCCCACATTATGCACAAAAGTTCATGAATTTTAGGGAATAATACTTAAACATTTAGATCAGATTTTCATGTAGAAAATTATCTAAGGCAGTCAACAAGCAACAAGAATACTGTGCTATCATTACATAAGAAACAACAAATATCTAATAAAGTGTTACCATTGTGCAAATCAAA
>MAYD01793903.1:0-17979 GCA_001909325.1 Ruellia speciosa
AAAGTTAGAAGTTTTAGTATATATTCATATATATATATATATATATATATATATATAGTATGTAAATGGAAATGAAAGAAAGAAAGACAGCCGGTGGTGAGATGGAAATGGAGGAATTGTAGTAGTGAATTTTATTTCAACTCATGCATACATATATATAGATAAACATGAAGAGCTTAGTCAAATTTTCACACTTCATTTTCTGGAAAAATGAGGCATGGTAGAAATTTAATGGTGAAGGGAAGAAAAGATATGGTGGTGGGAAAAATGCAATGGACATTCACACCCAATAGACAAAAATATACAACATATATATATATATATATATATATATATATATAATTAATTTATTCCCTAGTGGTAATAATGATGCAATGTGTATATGGTAATTTGTTAAGACAGGTTCAAATCATGATTAGACACTTGTCGGTTGGATGCTGAGAGTAAATTTCCGGGATCACACAACCTCATTAACTCAAGAAGTTGAAAAGAAGCCAACAAATTGTACATAGCAAAAACTTTCAGAATTTGAGATATGTACAAGAAAACAACAGAGCATTCCAAAAATAAGTATGTTACTGTATGTAATAGGAATAAGTGCAATCTTTTAAACAAGAAATAGATAATTAAGTCCATTTACAATTTGTTCTTGGACTATATTTAGCTCCGCTGGACTTTAGAACGATCCAAAAGTATTCTCGCCACTGTACGTCATGTAGAGGAACCCATCCTCGTCTTTATTTTCCTCATAGATTGTAGACATCATTGCAGCTGTGCAGTAGACACATAAATACAGTTTAAGAGGGTGGCATGCTCGTGTAAGGAACAAAGCTTGTTTAAGGTTCTCCTTACCAGTGGGAGGGAGAATGTTCTCAACAAAGACAAATATGGCTTTCTCAGCGCTGAGCTTGATTCTTTTGCGTACAACATAAACAAATTGCCCAACAGTCAGATCAGACGGAACAAGATATCTGCAATTTTATTATAACTCAGACCATCAGCAATAATGGCAACCAGGTCACAATCTAGCATCAAGATAAACAATAACACAAAGACGGACAAGATTTATGCTTTATGTAGTTTAAACATATTTTACTTTATACTATTATTTTTTTTTTTTTTTGAAACTCTATACTTGATTGAGACTCTCCAATGAGTAACATAAGTTTTACTGGATCAATTCTAAATTTGCTTAGAGAAAAGAAAATGTAAAAAGGAAGAAGTATAATAAATAGAGCAATGCCAAGAAATTTTCTCATGAAAACCTAAAATATTGCAATCATACAAGTTCAACTTTATTATATGAAAGAACCCCAGGAATTTTGAACTCACTTTTTCTTGTCAATGCTAGGGATGTCACTTCCGTCAGCCTTCTCCACAATAATCTGCATCAGTGGGAAAATGGGGAAAAAAGAGCATAATGAACATTGGTTGAGGCAGAAAAGCAAAAGTCCAAAATTTGTGGATATAATGAAGTTGAAACAGACAGGAATTCTATCCGGGAACTTTTCTCTGATACGAGCAGCTTCAGCTTGCCGTCTCTCTGCAACATGTAAAATGGTACCACAATGAGTGTGTAATCAAGCAACAAAAGAAAACATAACATGGAGAACAGAACAATGGTTAGCACTTGGATGACTCATAAGTAGGAAAGACCATATTGTAAGGATAACTTAAATTTAGCCTCACAACAGCTTTGCTTCAGATTTCACGGGCATACTTCCCCAATAAATAAAAACCTTTATTCAACCAGGATCAGAAGTAGCAAAGCATACATGCCTTTAACCCCTTCCGCCCATCAAACACTCAATTGAAGACTCACAAAAAGACATGTAGAACCAAAAGTGCACCTTACTTGACAAAACATCCGTGAAACACAAAATTATAATTTTATGACACATAATGTTGGACAAAATCGCTTAATCAACCCTATCAATAAATTAAACATTCCCCTTATAAAGGTAGATCATATCCATAGGCAACTACTATTTCTTCACACCATACGCAAACAAAATCTATCAAATCATTAAGTATTACTAAAATACATCCAGTAGCAGTGAGCAATAGCAATTAATACTGTCAAAAAACATCAGCAGCCGGATCAGAAGACTCCAAAGACAGAGTGTTCCCAAACACAATAACGGAATCAAGTTTCAGCAGGAAAAAAAGAAAAAAAATTGAAATCCGTGAAACAACAATAAAGCAGGAAATCAAAGTGAGAATCAACGATTGACGAATGGGGCATCCGATGATACCAAGGGGATGTTCCAACTTGAAGGAGCACTTGGCCATGGCGTGTTGCGAAAATTAGGGTTCGATCTATTGGGCAGAAAGGGAGAGAGGTCTGATTCCGAGTCGTGAATTGACTGAGGGAGAAGAAAATCGTGAATAAATGCCACATATGTCTATATATATATATCGTCTATAGATATGGGCTATCGTCTATAGATATGGGCAGGCATATACGAACAATAGAAGTCTTGAACCTCACGCCAGAAACACCCAACGTGATGTGGACTGTCAAGATATTTTTTGCATAGAGCCCAAATTTTGGGTTAAAGCCCACCTTGTCTTTATCATATTACCGCGCCATTAATATTTCATTAATTTTAACCAATGTTCAATAAAATTAAAAATATTATTTTCTTTTTATTTCAAATTTTATTTTTTTAAAAAATATAATATGCACAATACATAAATTAAAAATAAAATGAGGGTTACATAAATTCAAAATCACAACATCAATGAAAAATACAAAGTGATAAAATAGATAGGTTGCATGCTCATTTATCCTCGTCCGCCCACTTTGTCTTAATTTTTGAACCAATTCATCATGTAGAGCATGTTGTTCTTCGATCGTATGGGAAGTGTCTCGAAATATGATTGTACTCCACACGTAGGTCAACCTTTCTTAATTCCTAATTACATTGTTCCCTATTTTGATTCACCTTTTTTGTTGATAGCAAAAAATTGGCCACACAATTTATTGATAAGTTGATGGTACTTTGGTCATGGATTTCAACTTGCCATTACCTTTGGCTTTCCTTTTTGCTGCTTTCTGCCCAGTTGTGAGAGTTTATTCGATATTTAAGTCAAAATCCAAGCATCGGGCTCTCGTGAATGTGCTATTACTTGCATCTGATTCCAACATCCTAGATTTCTTTCGCAAGCCAAATTCCTCAAGTTGTTGTGGAACAAATAATGGTGATCCTTCACGATTCCCCATACATGTTCATAATTAAATCCCACACCATTGTTTTCCTCACATATTTTGTGTAGGCCATCTTCAGCAAATCCTCTTCGCTGTGACCACTTCGGTAGGCACTTGCAATAGAATTGTAATTTGTATTGAAGTGATTAACCTTTTTTTGAATTGTATTATACCAATGCGATTTTATTGGACCCACATCGTGTTGTACCATCTCGGGTGACCGATTGCTATTGTAGTATCGGCAATTCGTTGCCAAAAAGCATCCCTTTTTTGTCATTGTTGTAAAGGGGGTCATTGCTAATCGTGACGAATGAACGTGCCAACAATTCGCCAACCGACTTTGACCATTTATGGGATTGTGAACTCTGGCAATTGTCGAATCACAGTCCACCCTTTTGCGTTGAGTCTTCTGCAACTATTGTGTCTTCGAATAGATGATGGAGTAATGGATTGTTGGTAATTTGGCTTCACATTGGGCATGCACATTGGTCGTGGTGCTTGAAACAATTGTGGCGGAGGTTTTGTGAAATTTCTATAGCCCCCAAAGTTTGACAAATTTGTGTTGTTCGTCAGATCAACAAAATTTTCGAAACTTGTGAAATTTGGAGCCGGATATTAGGGGAAAGGGAAATTGGTGTAGGGGTAGAAAAACAAAGGATAGTTAGGAGTTGATTGGTTCGATGGTGCTTGCTGGCCTGGGTTGTCATTGTCGAGATTTTGGTTGAAGAAACTATTGATGAAACCACTATTATCACTGGCCATTTGGAAAAGGTAGAAGAAACAAGAGCTTTAACATGAAGAAAAATATAAGTGAACAAATACTTTGATGTGGAGAAGTGAAATACTTGCTTTGATGTGGAAGATTTCAAGTGAACTATTATGTATTTATAGATGAATGGAGCAAGGACCATATTTACAATATATACTTTTGAAAGGGTGAAATACATTTAAAATTATATTTACATTGCACACACCAAATTAAATTTAAATATTTTGAAATGGTGAAAATACATCTAAAATCATATTTGTGCTACATACAACAAATTAAATTTAAAATTTTTATAATTTATTTTAAATTTAAATCAAACCAAATTTAAATTAAAAATAAAAAAATTAAAAAAACAAAAAAGGTAACATAAACATTAATTGGGGCGGTAGCTTTATGCCGCTCCACTCACGCCCTCAACAATGTGTGTGCGCACCCAGGGTGCGGCGCACACCCCACGCAATGTTTTTTTTGTTTCCATGTAGGGCCCACACAGAAGCTGGTTGAACCAAGTTCATCATGTTGAACTATAACCCCTAAATACAATGGTGGGTTCAAGATCACCCACACACACTAACCAATGGATTGTAGGTGCTCTTATCCTAATACAAGTTATCAAGTAATTTAGGTTCATCAGTATAAGATACGTATAAGAGAACACATACACAGGTTAAGCACATGAAGCACATAATTCTTGTTTTAAGTCTAGCATTGTTGAACTTTTGGCTTGCTTACTTTGATTTTCTATGATTGAATAGAAACAAGGCGTTGTTCAAAAGGATGAGGTTCGGACGGCAAACACCTTGATCTCTTGGGCAAAATTGGAAGTGGCTTCGATCTAGACACTTAGTGATCTGCTGAGAATGATGAACCAAGCCACTACTTCTTCTCCCCTGCTACGGGTTGTAGGTGTTATACAAATGTGGCCATTGTGATGGTCATTGGTAATGGAGAAGGGGCATGGGGCTTCAAACTATTACAGGGCACATGGGATCTTGAAGATGCTGAAATCCAAGCGATCAATGAAGCTTGCAAGAACTTAATCCTCCTTTATGGTTTCTCCGACGTCAAGATTTTTAGCAACTGCTCAAATGCGATTGGTCGCATAAATAGATGTCTTAAAGGTTTTAGAGTCTTTAATGCTTTAGTTTAAACTATTTGTTATTGTATTAAGGATTTGTCCTTTTCTTTCAACTTTATTCCTAGAGATAGGAATCAGTTGGCTCATGACCTGGTCAAAAGCGGATTTGTTTCCAGCTATAGTGAATTTTGGTTGTAATAATTCAAAGAGAACTACATGCTGTCTCAGTTTTTGGGTTTTTTTACCGCGTTTTGACCTTAATCCCGAGGTCCCAGATTTTGGTTATATGGGTTTTAGTGAATGGTACATAGACAACAGTATGGTGTAATATAACTTGAAAAAAGAAAAAAAGAAAAAGAAAAAACAAACATATGGTGTAATATAGGCACACTTTCTTTTGTTCATTTCTAGGTGTGACACAGTTGACTTCTTTTGTTCATTTCTTCTAATATTAACGGGACAATCTCTCTCCTCACCTAAATAATAACCTAAAACGTTGGATAAAAATTATTTTGGGGAGAAGCACAGATCAAAGAGTTACTTTTGAAAAGGCAATACTGATACTAGGCATGGTCAGGAGGATCAAATTAATGCTTCATAAATCTTGATGGCATTGATCACTGATGCACACGTCTTTGTTGTTTATTGATCTCTATACATGTAAGTTAGCAATGCTGCGAAAAAGAGATGGTCATGAGTTACGAGGATGATGGTGAAGATGCTTATAGACTAATGGAGCTTATCTGGACTAGGAGTGAGAGGGAGAGAGACAAGTATTGAGATCGCAAGAGAGGTCGAACTAGGGATTAATCACCAAGAGAGAGATCGGATGTGCGACGAGTAGTGGGCTGTGTGTGACTGTAAGCAGCTATCGATGGCAGAGAGAGGGGGAAACCATAGATAACACATAACACGATGCCTTGCATCAACAGATACACAAACAAGAGCCGGCATTTAATTACACAACTATGACTACCAAAAATAGATATATACATCTAAACTTGGGAGAATCAAACTCAAGTAGGCGTCTTAGTTGCACAGCGAATTGGAATCGGAATATTAATGATTCTCAAGTCTCAACAATAAAATCCTCCTCCCCACCTTGCATTTCCAAATTCTTTTTGTAAATCATTCAAACTTTTGAGATTCAATGGGCATGTGTGAAAATCACTCCAATTCCTGATTCCCTTAACTAATCCTGTTCATAGAACACCTTATCAGGATCTATTGGTCTGCTGTAACATCAGGCACGGTGGATTGCGAAACCAACTGCTCAGAACTTGGTATGGTGTGGTGCAAACCAACTGTATCCCCTCGTGCATGATGCGCCATCTGCTTATTGGATTCCATCAAGGAGCGTATCTGGGTACAAATTTCTCACACGTCAATACATTTGTCAGAAAATATTTACGCCAAATTTTAGGACCATGATATAACTTACCACATTCAGACGCTTTTGGTGGGCGTCGCTAGGTGGCTGCATGTCATTTTAAATCCAATTTGTCAATATAAATTCAAAGCTCATTTAGCTAACTAGGAATATAATTTTGGATTCACAGGCTTTCACTATTTTACTAGGGAGCGCAGTGGAGATAGATTAATGCTTACGTGCTCGGGATTCTGTTTTCTTTCTTCACTTGAATATCCGGGAATAGTCAAATTCCAGTTTTTCTCTGCAAGTGTTGCATTTCAGTCAGCCAAAAACCAAAAAGTTACAAGAGAAGGCACACCCTTTCTGGAAATGTGATCCTAGGAGCTAGAAAGCTTTCGACTTTGAAGAAACGTTCCTCAATTTCTTTTGCAAGCTGAAAAGTACTTCATCACCTCACTCTTGAATAGATTCAAATTTCTATAACATTGCAAAAGATGTATTGCCATCTTATTATAAATCTCTTGGTTATGATAATAATATGAGGGTCTATGGTAGTGCTTATACGCTCCTTAACTCTTAAGACATCTGAGAGAGCATAAACTATCTGGTAAGTAAAATATGAACTAATAAGACAAAAATAAGCTCTTTAGAGATCATAAGCTAAAAAGAAAAAAAGAAAAGAAAGGAAAAGGAGCTCATCCAACTTTTTTTCCAGGAGCATTTAATTGGTCTATAAAAAAATTCTAATAACCATCTCCTTTTTAATAATAATATTAATACAAGATCTTAAAGGACCAGACATTTAATAGCTTATAAGTTTCATTATCTTATTTATCCAAAATACTTAAAATAGCTTATGTTTAAAATAATACATTCTATCTTATAAGCTCTTAAAATGGCTTATAACACATATCAGCTTATAAGACATTTTTTAATAGCTCGCTCAAACACCTTCTATAGCTAATAACAAACTGAAAACGATAAACGGATGGCCTTCAAAATGCAGCTGCCCTGGCAATCCGAAAAACTAGATTTATAAAAACCTAAATGATATGCCCCTCTGAATCGATAAACTTGGAACCAGCTTCAAGATTAGAAAAGCAAAATGAAACTTCATGGTATTGAATGAAAAATCACACAAGAAATCCAAAAACAGGCAGCACATACCTAGATGCAACAGAACATCTTTAACTTCCAAGGTCGAAGATTTCCGATGCTTAGCCAGTTTGCATGAAAATGCAGTAACCTATATCATACAAGACAAGAACCGCTTTCTCAAAAGGAGCACAGATTACCATACTGGTATGGAAAATAGCTCGAGACTTGAGTAGAAGCAAATGCTGAGATACTTTTAGTGTTAGACAGAACAGGATAAAAAAGTATACACTAATAATTTATTTTCGATGGAGGGAAGTGAAAAGGGGAATTGTCTTGAAAAGGAAAAGACTATATACACCATTTTTATCTTCAGAATTAATGAGACAGAGAGGCGAGCATATAGGAGCCCGATTTTACAAATTATGCATTGCAAGATTATCTTCCAGGGTAGCAAATTTAGCTGCACTGAAAGCAACCAAGGTTCTACAATTGCACACCCAAAAAACAGGAAAGCGAAAACATAAAATATATATCATGAAAAAAAGTTGGAATGATAAGAACTAACATTTCAATGTGGCAAAAAATGCCACAAAGAAATGATGCTATGAAGTTTTTTATACACACACAATTAAAGCAAAGATAGAAAATAAGGCAAATATTTTAAGCAAGCAAATTAATGACTAGAAATCTAGAATAACATAAAGAAGAGAAAAGTCCAAAGAAACTGCAGGAACTGAGACCCTTACAGATTCAATAAAGTTATCAGCGAACCCCAAAATGATGTCTTCAAGTTTGGGATCCAGTCTTGCATTCACACCCAACTGTGATGTATAAAAGATAAGAAAATCTTCACACGTCAGAAGTATCCTAAAGAAATATGCGAAACAGAAAAGATGATTGCCACACCTAAGATCTGCTTTCTAATTTAAGACCCGTTCAAATTTTAAATAGGATAAAATTTGAGATTATCCCTATTACTTCACCAAAGTACTGAATTTCATGATTACGTATTGCGTGATTTGAGAGAAAAAATAATAACTGCAATAGAAAGAGTAATAACAACCTGTGATACCAGGTCTTGTATCTTTCTCTTCCCAAGAAGTTGATTGCTCACTTTTGTGCCATTGCTTGAACTTCCACCTGATGTTGTATTTCCAGATGCAGTTACATCTGGCTGTGATCCAGTCAAACTCAAAGACTTCTGATCTCCAGGTACCAACACTCTAGGAGACTGCTGCTGATGGAGAAGCTGCTGTGGTGATGGCTGCTGCTGCTGCTGCAGCTGCTGTGGTTGCTGTTTCTGTTGATGGACCTGGGGATGGCCCATCTGTGTTTGTTGCTGCACCATTTGGGACAGCTGCTGTTGATTCAGTCCCACTGAACTTGGAAGCAACTGTGAAGAACCTAGTTGCTGCTGGAGAACCAGTTGTCGTTGAAGACGAAGTGCAGAATTAGCAGATGACATCACCGGCATCTGCTTTAACCACTGCTGTTGTGACATAGCATTCTGCATCATACCTGGTTGTCCATTCTGAGCCAGCCCAGAAATTTGAGCATTCATAAATGATGGCCTATTCTGCACCTGTAGTTTCAAGGAAAAACTTACATTAAATCTTCATCATAACAAGAAAGGTAGGGCAGCAAAAGAAGACAACAAAATGGAACATGTTATTGGTAAATTTTGATGGAGATGAAATACACTTGAAGCACAAACCAGAAATACAGGGTAACCTAGGGCAGACTAGCTGACACATCACATTTATTGAAACATGTGAATAATAGCAGGATGCTTAATACTTCTACATAACAAGTAAACGAAGTACACAAAGTATTATAAATAATAAATTATAAATGTATGCAATTATTATATTAATACAATATTACCAATCAGGCGATATAGTCTAGTGGTTAAGTGCATTACTTTCTAAAAATAAGACGAATGGTTAGTGTCATATAAGTTGCAAATTAAAATTTATCTATTAATCCACATAAGGATAAATTTGGAATTTCACAATGTGATGAACTAAGGCCATTACTCTAAAGGTCTCCCCCATAATATATAGTAAGTATATAAGTATATAAAAATAAACATAAAAACGGATCATATGTAGTGTACATGTTTATATGTGATATTAAACATTAAATAAATAATCAGTAAACAACATAAAATATAGAGAAAAATTTGAATTCAAATAATATAAATGTTAAAACGCAAAACTTTTGCATTTACAACCAAAGTAAAAGAAATAGAAAACACTTGTATTAAGAAAAAAAACAAAGAAACAAGCAGAGAATCGAACAGACCAGCAGGCAGCTGCTGGACTCTGGAAGCAACAGAGGTGGGCAGGGTGGCGACTCTGGTAGTGCACACAAATTGGCAGAAATTAGGATTGGATGAGAAGACAGCTAGGGTTTTTTTTTTTTGTCTTTTTGATTTGGAACTTGGAGATGACGATTATTAAGGGAAATAGAGGGAAATAAAGATGGGAACACATTTTAGGCTTTATAGAAAACATGTTTTTAATGTAATTCTTTTTTTTTTTTTTAAAAAAAAAGTGAGGTAACACAACGCAAACAACGGCTTCACTGTGGCATGCACCACAGTGAAGCCCTGCACCATTCGCCATATGCGCCATGATGCGCCATAAACTTATATCCATCTTTCAATAAAACAAAGCTTAAGCTTAATTAAGCACATCCACTTCAGATAATTTCAAGTGGAGTTGAGAACCTACAAAAGACAAATGCAATTTTAAATTTAAAGGAAACATACTCCTTCAGCCTTCTTTTTTCTGGTACATATTAAATCCCAAACCAACACAAGGTAATAATTTCAGTCATAAATTCAGCATCATTCTCAGCCACAAGCATACATCGATTATGCCATCCTTTCAGAAACCCAACTTACAAATAATGTGAACAGATTTTGCAATCAGTTTTGCAGTATCTTTGCGGCCAATACATACTGCAGTATAAACTATAAATGATCGTAAAGCAGAACCAGAATGAAACAAGAAAAATCCCTGTTAGTTATCATTATCCAATGAATGCCCTAAAATCCAATGGTAATAACTATATCAAGAAATAAATTTTATAACAATTTGCTATCAGGGGTTTGAAATAAAAGTCCTCTAATGATTCTCTTCAAGACATTAAATATCCAGTTTAGAGACACAATCAATCACAGTAAACTATTTACACCAATAGCCAATCTTACCAATTTACCATCAGCAAGTTTTGTTACTCAGAAATACACACAGTTGCAAAAAGTACATCATACAACACCAAAAAAATGCATGCCATAAAAAATATATTTCTCTCGTGAAAAGTTAAAAGATCTAGTTTTCCCATTAAAAATGATAAAAGAATGCCCTATTTATAGGACATTATTACACTGGTAATAAGGAAATAAAATAAAATCAGAACTAAAATATTATCCTACTATAACTCTAGAATCTAAACTATAGGAAAGAATTAACTCTAGAATCTAAAATATTATCCTACCATAACTCTAGAATCTTCAACACTGCCCCTCAAGTTGAACTCGGATAAGAAAGATCAACTTGCAACAAAGATGTCAAAACACACCCAAGACAGTGGGAAGGACTTCATATAAAGAGAAAAAGAACACGTGGTGGCAACAATTCGAGAGCCTCCAAACCCAAAATGCATCAAAGTGGGGGCAGCTAAACCTCAACAGCCTCCAGAAATCTATGTATAGAGAAACCCGCAACGAATATACATGGGTGGAAGAGAAAACACGCCTGTGACAACACCCTTAGGTGGAAGAGAACACACCAACGACAACACCATTAGGTGGAAGAAAACACGCAAGCAGAGACACACCATGGGGTGGGGTGAGGAGGTTAAAGTATTGTGTTTAGAATAGGGGAAAACTCTAGCTCTGATACTATGTTGAAAAGAAAAAAAATCTAGTTTTCCCATTAACAATTATAAAAGAGTGCCCTATTTATAGAATCTAAAATATAGGAAATAAGGAAATACAAGTATGGTAAATAAGGAAATAAAATAAAATCAGAACTAAAATATTATCCTACCATAACTCTAGAATCTAAAATTTAGGAAAGAAATAATATCAAATACTCTATTCTAAATACAATCTTCAACAATTCTACTATGAAATAAGATTTTTCAGGGCATAAAAACTTAAGAAGCATGGATATGGAACAAGTACACAACTCAAGGCACAAACACATCTAAATTGCAATGCTTAAAGCAAAAGGCATAATAACATTGCGAGCTTATAACAGTAAGGCTAATACACTAAGCACCTCTTCATATAGCATTTTATTGCTTTAGAATATTTCCACACTCGAGGAAATTAAAATTACCATAATCTGTCATAATACATAAAGAGGCTAGGGCATTTAACAAAGCTGGTGCCTCACTTATGCTGGTAGTCATGCTTTTATCATTTCAGTTTCAATATATGAATTTCATCTGACTACATACGATGCTATAGAACATAAAAATTATTACCTGACTCGCAGTGAGTGCACTTTGCTGTGATAGTTGTTGCCTCAGATGGCCTGCTGTCATCCTTTGCTGGGTGTAACCAAATGCCCCATTCGTTCTAAGTTGAGAACTCAAATTCAGAGATCCCATCATTCCCAGTGACTGCATTCCTGTCAAGGACTGTCCGAGAGAATTACCAGGATGGAACTGAGACCCCTGCATGAACCCTGCCTTTTGTCGTGGCTGCACCCAAAAACAGTAATGGCTCAAAATCTTGTGCAATAACCCAGAATAGATATTTGCAAAAAGGCCTCTATTTTGGACAGTTAACTCTCAGATAGTAAAAATTGAAAATATGCATTTACAAGAGAGACCAACAGTCCAACTCAATCAAACAAGATCATAGCAACCAACCATAGTGCCAGCACAAAAACACACATATAGCTCAGACATACAAAGAAACAAAAAACTATTTATAAGCAAACATAACATTCAAACAAACAAAAGCCAGAAGTCAACCTTGACCAACGGGAAGAAAAACCATGCTCAACAACAGCAAGAAGGGAAAAACTAGAGAATTCATAAGGCAATGAAATAGTAATCATGTCTAATTCTTGGGGACTACATATTTTTACATCAATAAACCAATCATTAATCCTCCAAGCCCTACCAACTCTTCTAACCATACAGAAAAGTGATTATGGAAAACAAGAGTCAAAATGCAAGTAAAATAAGAATTCAGTAATTCGGGAAAATTTTCATCTATCTTATAGAATTTTTGCGACATGATCGAAAAGTATGAAATCATACAAAAGAATGAAGAAGCTTGACAATTGACATAATGACATGAGCATGAGGAAATATTTGATCCCAGTGTCACTTATTAGGAAATCTTTCATGATGTATCTAGACCATAGCCAGGAATATAAACAAAATATTTTAGAACAAATGCCATTGTTGAATTCTTAGCAGCACATCAGAATCTTTTGTCGTCTAGCATCTACAAAGGATCAATGTGCAAATACAATAACAAATATTCAATGAAAAGCACAATGACATAGCAGTCATACTCAATACGACAGTCAGAAAGAATAAAATGCACTAAAAGAACAATGTAGGATAATGCAAAAAGACAACCTTCTCCCCAAGAAAAAGGGAACATGTAAGTTATCAAACACTATGCCATGAAAAAATCACAAATATTTGAAGCATAAAGAACATATTCAGTGCACTTCATACCGAAGTCAAAAACTGATTTTGCATGTTAAACTGGGCAGCCGCCGCAGCTGCTTGACCAGATAACACTGGCAGGTGCCCTGTCTGCCCCATCATCATGGACCGTGATAAATTTCCACTACCCAGCTGCCCCATTTGCTGCTGTTGCAACTGACTTTGCTGCTCCATTTGCTGAGGATGCAACTGATTCTGCTGCCCCATTTCTTGCGGATGCAGCTGATTCTGCTGCCCCATTTGTTGAGGCTGCAACTGATTCTGTTGCCCCATTTGTTGAGGTTGCAACTGACTCTGTGACCCCATCTGTTGCTGCTGCAACTGATTCTGCTGTGCCATTCGTTGTTGCAGCTGATTCTGCTGTCCCATTTGTGGCTGCAACTGATTTTGCTGCACCACTTGCTGCGATTGCAACTGATTTTGCTGCCCCATTTGTGGCTGCAACTGATTCTGCTGCACCATTTGCTGCGATTGCAACTGATTTTGCTGCCCCATTTGTTGGGGCTGCAACTGACCCTGTTGCTCCATTTGTTGCTGCTGCAACTGATTCTGCTGCGTTGTTTGCTGCAGTCGCGACTGATTCTGCTGCCCCATTTGCTGCGGCTGCAACTGATTCTGCTGCTCCATTTGCTGCGGCTGCAGCTGATTCTGCTGCCCCATTTGCTGCAACTCCAACTGATTCTGCTGCCTCATTTGTTGAGGCTGCAATTGACTCTGCTGCCCCATTTGCTGAGGTTGCAACTGATTCTGCTGCTCCATTTGCTGGGACGGGATCTGCTGCCCCATTTGTTGAGGCTGCAACGGACTCTGTTGGCCCATTTGTTGCTGCTGCAACTGATTCTGCTGTGCTGTTTGCTGCTGCAACTGATTCTGCTCTCCCATTTGCTGTGTCTGCAACTGATTTTGCTGACCCATTCGTTGAGGCTGCAACTGATTCTGCTCTCCCATTTGCTGTGTCTGCAACTGATTTTGCTGACCCATTCGTTGAGGCTGCAACTGACCCTGTTGCCCCAATTGCTGCTGCTGCAACTGATTCTGCTGTCCAGTTTGCCTCTGCAATTGATTTTGCTGTCTCCTTTGTGTCTGCAGTTGATTTTGCTGAAGCAATTGTTGGTGCAGTTGGTTCTGTGGCCCCATTTGTTGCTGGAGTTGATTCAGTTGCCCCATTTGTTGCTGGAGTTGATTTTGCTGTCCTGTTTGATGCTGCTGCTGATTATGCTGCCCCATTTGCTGCTGCAGTTGATTCAGCTGACCAGTTTGCTGCTGTAGCTCATTATTAGCAGTATTGTTCATACCAGTGTTGTTCTGTCGCTGATGTTGCATTGTATTCATTATTCAGTCATAACATGAGTTCAGGTTTTAATAAGAGAACTGCACATACCAGTAAAAAAAGAAAAAAATCTCAGTATATAGCTACTACAGTACTTAAAAAATAATCATAAATTTAGCACTAGTAAACCCACTGCGCATAAAACATCATAAGTCCAACTAGGCCTTATAAAAGACAAAGTGTGGGCCAAGGATGAAAAGCAAGTGACAACTGATGAAGGGCAGAAAAGCAATTCATGAAAACGTTTAAATGGATACATATATAATGAAAACAGAATTCAGTTGGAGTAATTTAAGTATGTTGCCCTTCTTCAGTAGGCTATGGTAATAAATAAAATACTTATGATCAAGATTCAACAGGAACAAAACGTGGAGAAGTGAATAGCAGTTAACACTCGCATAATCTGAAACATAAAAGAATACAACTTTCATGACTTTATATATTGCCATAAGCCCATAAATAAAAATGCTTTCCTAAATCATAACATTTGGCATGACTTTACGAGAACACTTCCCTAATCCTCATCCTCAAAAAGGAAATCAGTTAGTTCTATAAGTAGTTCAAACTCCAGCATCAATATAGAAAATTAGATTAGCCATCATAAATTCAATCCAGAAAGGACACGGTAACTAGAATAGTTATTCCATTAACACATTCAACAGATTCAACTAACTAAAGGTTGTAAATTTGTTGCACCTTGTTTTGCACTAACAGTCTTCCAATGACAAAATCTGTAATGCATACACGTTTACAGGTATTAACTTTAGCTACAGAAACAAGTCGAGAGGTAATTTCTCATCCTCAAATCACGCGAAAGGAAACCAAAAAAAAAAAAAAAAAAAAAAATAAAATAAAATAAAATTTGCAATACAGAATCAACTCAAATTCCAATTATCAGGTGCCAATCAACCATAATAATTGATTAAATGTCAATTCGCAAACACACACAATCCCAAACATTTTCTATCCAAATCACGCATCTCAGAGGGCAAACAAAGTGCAGAAAACACAAATTTCAAATCCAAAACTTAAAACAGTCGATCATGAGAATTGAAGTTAGTGAACGATTGATTGTACCGATTACCGATTGGAATCGGCCGTTACACATCGATTCATACTAACAATTCGGAAAATGGGCAAAAACTCGCAGTATCATTCCGACTCGATTTGGTCGTATAAACCCAAATTGACCAAAAAATGTTAGTACCGCAAGAGAGTGTATCCTTCCATGTAGCCATAGAAAGAAGAAACAAAGTGATGATAATTACCCAGGCAGCGTTTGTGTGGGATGGAATGATCTGGCAGCAGATTAGGGCGAAATCGGTGAAAGCGAAGGAAGTGAAGTTGCGCGTGCCGCTGCTTGTAGGAAGGGTGGTGAGAACACTAAGTTCCGGACTCTTCTTGAAGGCCAAGCAGCGGCAGTGGCAGTGGCAGCGGCAGCGGGGAGAGTGTTCCGACGAATATAGCTGAAGAATGAAGATGGAGAGGGATATGGGGCTGCCATTGGGCCATTGGCAAATGGCAATAGTAGATTTTATCAAGGCCCAAACCCAATTGGAACCTGCCTTGAAATTAGTTAGATGTATGGGATAGACTAGGATCAATCCCTAAATGTTAAGAAAATATAGGTCTACTTCTTATTGAGCCTAGAATATCACTTTACTCCCTACTTAAAGTTATATGTTGAGATCTACACCTCTATTCTTAATAAACAACTAAACACATTATGACCTCAATATTATGAAAAAACCAAAAGGTCATATTTATCTTCTCCTACCAGACAACTTTTGTCCATCTCTCCAAAATTAAAGCGATTGATAAGAATCAATCAAAAAGCCCTAGTCCGTGGTTTAGGCAACTTCCATGGAAAAGATTATAGACTTCCATGGGTATTACACCGGCGACCGTCAACGACGACCCCTTAGAAGGTAATTGTTTCAATTTATAGTATGTGTCTCTCTATACCCCTGTCACAGTGATTGACATAGAATTTTCTACAATTTTCGATCCTAAAATTAATCGCATCATATTCCTACAAAAACATCAAGTAGCTTGAATTTGAGTATTTTTTTTTTGTGTTCTAATCCCTTTTTGCCATTTTAGAAGTGTTGAGCAGAGGAGTGAAATTTTATTTATTTTTGTTGCAATTCATTCATATTGTTGTCTGCCTTGAAATTAATCTTACAACATTCCTCCGACAACATCCATTTATCCAAATGTGAGTATTTTCTGGTGTTGTTGTCCCTTTTGCCATTTCAGATGTGTTGAATAGAGGAATGAAATATAATTTTTTGCAATTTATTCCATAGTTTGAAAAATGAGTTGGATGGGGAAGATGGGATGACGATGGTGTGGGTGGATTAGCATTTTCTTGGGAAGCATTATCTGAATCACGATCATTCTGCTGATTTTGAATGTAATCTCAATTTACAAGTTTTTTTTTTTTTTACCAGCATCTTAATTATTGAATGCTTTTGTGTAGAAAATTTTCAAAAGGACATCCTATTGTAGTAGGTTTGTTCGGTATGTCTTGTTGATGCTTTTTGATTTATTAGCAAACTGCAAACAATTTATACAAAGGGTGGATCTTTTTTAAATATTAAGGGAGAATTGTTTGTGATTTATGACTAGTTATATCAAAATTATCTTATAATTGAATGTTTAAAGAGTTAGCATGTTTTTCTTTGTCCACGCCAGTTTTCTTTGGAGTGCACTGTTGTTTGCTCCAAGTTCACCTTATTTGGAAAATGTGATTTATTTGACTCCCCTGCAAATCGTAATAAGTGTCTATTGATTGCATTCTCTTGTATGCTAGGCCAACATTAAAATCAGTCTAGGCAATGCATTATTGGTTGTTTGAACCAAATAGAGGCGCCCTCTTAGGATTGAGGCATCCCAAAGGAGATTTGATTATTGTTTGTGGTAGTTTCTTCACTGAATAAGGCATTGCCTTTATACAATTCGAATCTCTTGTGGGGGATGTTAATAGCAAAAAATGGGCATTCTGTTATTGCATAGGATAATAATGCATTTGACTATATTAGTCTAACATGGAATGAATCGACTCAAAATGAAACGAGTTCGTTGATGGTTATAATACTAAGAAAAGTTTGTGCTTAAATTTTTTCATAAATCCATCTAATTATTAGTTTCTATCTTTGTTTATGGATGTCTAAGATGGTTTTCCATGATGTTTATATATTTTTTCATTAATTATGTAGTTGTCGATGTGAAGAATGATGGAAATTGGGAATGGTTTTGCTACAATTATGTGAAGCCCTTTTCAATCTCAAAGTGGATGATAAGAGAAATTGTATACATTATGGTAATATGTGGCACTTGAGCATTGAGAGATTTTTTGTATATCAATGTCATGGTTACTTTTGTAAATCATGGTTTATATTGGTTGACAAAA
>MAYD01794097.1:0-14469 GCA_001909325.1 Ruellia speciosa
AAGGCACTAATCTAAAAATCGGACTGCAACCTACTGAAAATCGACCCCCAAGTCAACTACTTGATTATTCAAACTCTGAAATTACCTTGAAGAAACGACCAACTTTAAAGAGGTCTATAGAACTCAACTTATCTAATCAACAAGGTAAAAGATGTTTTGGAAACTAGAAAGAAAGATCTATAACTTTGCAGAAGACACCTACCTTGAATTCGAACCATAGCTTATTGAAAATTGACCCACAAGTCGGACACTCCAAACTATCGCATGGGATCTATGAATGTAACAGCACACTTCAAGAGGGTGTACAAAACAGGAAACTTAGCCAAATGAGAATTTAAATATAGCTCTGAAAATCTCTCATGGTGTACTATAACTTTGCTTCAGAATACAAAATCCCATTCCAACCCCATATATAAGAAAAATCAAGCCAAAGTTATGTGGAATCGAGAAAACCCTAAAATTCTAGAATAAACAGCCAACTTCTAAAAGCCATAACTAATCAAATACTCCACCAATAAATGATCTATAAGATGTTTTGGAAATTAGACAACAAGTACTAAAACTTTACTGGAGACACTTACCCCGAATTCTAAGTACAAGATATCGAAATCAGGCCTTGAAGTCAGCTCCTAGCTTGTTCAAAACCTGTGACAGCAACTTTCTATCAACTTCAGACCTAATTATCTCTAAGATGCTAAAGCCAAATCAGAAAAGGAAACCATGTATCATCAAGTACTATGTGTGAGGATCAATTTACCTGAAGACATCAAAGTCTAACTCTCCCTCATTCCTAGAGAAAATCAACCCCAAAGTCACCTACTTGATAACACAACCTCACCTCCTTGTTCCTTGATCCCTCATCCTCTCTTGCTCCTATCTGAAGTCTAAATGGTCAAATGTGGCCTAAGGGTGCCCATACGCGTATATAAGTGGATAGAAACTAGAAATCAGCCGCCAAAAATCGCGTTGTCCGTCGCGCGGTCCTCAAAACCGCGCCTAGGACCGCGTGTGACTCCAACAGCTCTGGCAGTCTGCGCGTTTCGGATCATAACTTCTTCGTCCGAACTCCGATTCGAGATCCGCGAGACGCATGGCGATCGCGGCGGGGTGCGATCTGCGTGCACCCTGCGCTTAACAGCAACTTGGCCTCATTTTTTCACTTTTCGACATATTCTTTTTTTACCTCTAATGCCGTATATTCTTTCTTACTTCTTGATCATTGTTACAACATGCTTCTCGATGCTTTTTATTGAAGAAATTTAGAGAGAAAATATAATGAATTTGAAAGAATTTGAATAAATAAAATAAAATTAATTTTTAAGTATTTAAATGGTCAAGAATATTTTAGTGATTTAGAGGAATAAAAGAAGATGTTGGATATATATTTGGAAATAACAAAAGAGTAACGGGATATTTGTTTTTTTGTGTAGAAAAGGAAAGACATGGGTTTCATGTGAGGGACAAATCACAAATGGCAATCATCCCCTGGCCGACTGCAGGAAAACTCAATTGGGTAGGTCCTGGAGACCTGGACTTCATCTTTCTTCGCTCTAAACTCTCTCAATTTGTCGCTAAAATCTTGGACTCATCAAACTAATCACTTCCCTTAAATCTACACACTAGTTTTCCGCGGTAATTATTGTCGCAAAATTATTCTGCTGCCAAAAATTTTAAATTTAACTCCTATGTATTACTATACATTTATATTTTTATTAATTTTATAATTTCACTATCCGTCCACAAAAAATTAAATTATAAATCGATTAGATCCGAACGTCTGCTCGATTTATAACAATTTACAACCTATCTATTAGAAACTTCTTTTAGTCGACTTGTATCGGCTGTGATCAAATTTCATGTTGAAAACCACCGGAATTCAACTGTTGTATATCGCATTTCTGCATAGAATATAGTTTAAGACATTTTTGGAAAGCCCACCCAAATGGCCTCAATTTTCGATAGGCTAATCAAAAACGGTGGGCTTAAAAAATTTTAGGTTGGGCCTTGGGCTTTAATTTGGGCCTAGGAGGACCCGCCTTGAGTCTTCTAGTTTTGTTGGTCGACTGGTTCTCGTCGTGTCGTCTCCGTACAGGTACAACCTAGTAACCTAGTAACCTAGTTCAGCTTCAGCATGATTCGCCCCGTGACTTTTGATGTTCGAAATGCAAAAGCAAACCCAGCTTCGACCTTGGAGAATGGAGAGGAGAAGCAATGGCCATTGGCCATTCAGCAATTCAGCATCAATTCAATATTCAATCGGCATGACCCACCCACTGGCCACTAATCGCTAATCGCTGCTTATCAATGCCTCCTCAGGGCTCAGTGGAGAGACAACGCATTGCTTTTTGGTATTAAACAAATCACATTTGCTCAACGGATGAGTTATCCAGTGGGATTTCCACTCTCGAGGGTTGCGCCATTGCCATTATTCCTGCATTTGCTCCACATGATTTGTACCACCCCAGGACGCCAGACTTTTATTTTTTGTTCTCGGTTTACTCCATTCTCAAGAAAAGGCGCTTTCTGCTATTCAATTTTATATTCCCCTCTGTCGGAACTGAGACACAATTGAATTGAGCATATACCATCTATCCCCACTATTGAAAGAAATAGTATACTACTACTACTACTACTACTGAGTGATGACTGATGAGTCATCCGGAAGCAACTCTGCTAAAAGCACATTTAAATGTATTGTAAAAAAAGGTGGGAAGAAACAAAAAACCCACCCGTTTCTCCGAGACTGAAGATCCAATTGTTGTTTATTCATGGAAGGGTCCCAGAGTATGAGTTTTAAGAATCCACTTTCCTTCCCTTCTATTGCTTGTGATCTGTGCTGCTTCTACTTGCCTCCATCTCCAACGCTTCCGCCTCCCTTTTCTATTTATTCCTCAACTTTTCTCTGGGTACTATTCGTTTCACTTGTATTTACATCTGCTCCAATTTTTTAAATGGAATCACCCAGGTTTCTCTGTGATATTTGAAATTTGTGCTTTAGGTTCTTCATTTTATGCAGTACAATCCTTATTCCTCATCGTACTTCTTCATATTTTTGTTGATGCGTCTATGTTGATCAAGATTGGTTTTTCCCCCACTTTTTCTTCTGTTTTTATCTTTTTGGATTGGTTTTCCCCCTCCTTTCTTTTCTGTTTTTATCTTTTTGTTTTATGGGAAATCACTAAATGTGTACATTAGCTTCCACTGTTCTATTTGTGCACGCATGGGTCAATGTGAGGTAGCACTGATTTCTATTCATGGTGCCTCTTTTTTGGACGGTGTAATTGTTTCTTTTGAGGGTTCCTGGTGTGGGGCTTTTTTAATGCTCATCAACTATGTTTCCTTCATTAAAGTATAATTTTTTCTTTAGGCACAAATTAAATACTATGCTGGTGCAAGAATTCCCTTTAGTACTTCCTGTTGTTTTTATGTATGATTCATTTGCCGAGTTCTGATTACTGTATTTTTCTTGGAAATGAATTTTATCTTTCATTTTTGCGACTGTTTGACCATATTTCATCCCCATCTCTACACAAAATTGCCTTGTGAATTTGACAAGACAATTTATTTTTGTTTGTTTCATGTTTTTATGTTTCTATACGTGAATAAATTCCATTTTTTCCCAAAAACTATCCATATTTCCCAGGAAGTCGACGTTGTTTGCTTGCAAACTGATTTGTTGCTCTTCTTGTATGTGTGAAAAACTAGAAACATTTAGTTTACATGCAGCTGGTGTCACTTGATTTCTTTCTCTTATTAAAGACATACTACTATATGATTATGATACAGTTGTATATTTTTGCTTTAATTAGATTAAAATTTTAAGGCTTCTTGTTTTGGAGTTGTTAGATTAATGGCTGAAGGGCCCAACATAGCTGATGAAGAAGAGGAGAGTTTTGATGGACACTCTGTTCGTCCAGGTCAGCATCGTGGATTTGATTTGAACCTCAGCTGCAGTGATTGGGTGACCCTTGTTATAGCTTCCCCAAAAAGTAGTAGGATGTCCGGGAGTGGTGATAGATCTCATCACTGTGTATCCCATCTGTCTGATGGTGTTAACTCCAATGAAGAACCTCAGGATGCAGATTATTTGTCCGTTTCATCACTTAGCTATGAGTTAGAGAGCCTAATCTTTGCCAGGTTTCCTAGGTCGGAGTATTGGAAGTTATGCTTTGTAAACAAGAGGTGTTTGTCTCTTGTAAAAAGCGGCGAGCTTTACAGGATTAGGAGGGACATAGGATTCAGAGAGCCCTCTGTGTTTATGTCTGGAGCTGGACAAAGTAGTTGGTGGGCATTTGATAATGAATTCAAATCTCGCAGGCAGCTTCCGATTCTGCCTTCTTCAGATCATTGCTTTGCCAATGGCGATAAGGAATCACTAAGTGCCGGAACTCATCTCCTTGTTTCTGGCAAAGAGATGGAAGGTCTTGTAATTTGGAGGTACGAATTGGTGAAAAACAAATGGTACAGAGGCCCATCAATGATGACTCCGAGATGCTTGTTTGCATCAGCCACGTGTGGCAGCTATGCTTACGTAGCCGGTGGGATGGTATCAGGGCTGAATGGTGGAGTTTTCAGCACTGGCAGTGCTGAAAAGTATAACCCAGACAGTGGATCATGGGTGCAACTTCCACGGATGATAAAGAAGAGGTATCTTTGTGCGGGATGTTACATGGACAGTAAGTTTTATGTGATTGGGGGGAGGAACGAAGATGGGGAGCTAACCTGCGGTGAATACTTTGAAGAAAGCGAAAACAGATGGGAAGTGATACCTGACATAGTGAAAGATGACCCTGTACAGTCATCCCATTCGCCCCCTCTGGTCGCTGTGGTGAACAATGAGCTGTACTCACTGGAAGCTTGTTCAAACCAGGTGAAGGTGTACATGAAAAGGAGCAACACATGGAAGCTATTGGGGCGAGTCCCCGTGAGAGCTGATAGCCACAACGGGTGGGGAGTAGCATTCAAGTCGCTAGGGAAACAGCTCCTAGTAATTGGCGCATCCGCATCTGTATCTGCATCTACATCTGCAGGTAATAACTACATGTCCATATACACGTGTAGCCCCCCGGACCCCAAGTCGAGTGAGAGGCTGCAGTGGAGGCGGGTGAACAGTAGTGCGGGAGATTGTCTTAGCCACTTCATCTTGAATTGTAGTGTTATGGTGGCTTGAAACTTGAAACTTGAATTGAAGCTGTGTATGGAAATGGTATTATGATTATGATGGGTCATGAGTGATCACAACAATAACCCGCCTTAATCTTATACTATTATGTATGTGTCAAGTGTGAAATCGTTAATAAAATCCTGGCTCGGGCTCCGGTTATTTCAATCCATTTTGCAATGCAGCCTTGACATTTTGGATGCGTTATTATTATACACATGTGTAGCTGGTATGTAGTATATGAATGATTAGGGAAGGAAGGTAGGTCGTGATTGGTTCTGTCTATAAAGATTTGAATTTGTTCATGATGATCAAAGTATATTAGGTCTTGTTTCCACTTTTCCAAGATGAAAGCACCAAGCGCAAAAAGTGAAGAAGCTTTGAAGCCGATCGAACACAGCGACAGTATGTCTTGACCTTCAAAGGAGATCTGCCTTACGATTGATATAGAAACTTCCCTATTGACATAAGGACATGCAAGCAAATCCTAGAAAGTGTAGAGATAAGACCTCTTCTTCAATTCCAATAGACTAGTCCCATTGGCGCGCATCGTGTAGGAATTGAACCTATGAATTTGCCAATGTGGAGTTGAGGTACTTTCACCATTCGGCCATCGATGCAAAGAGACTCAGCTTAAAGCTTACTTAAAGGATATATAAAGGGAATGAATTTGTCTAAAATCCTTCCCTTGATTCAAGAAGTAGAGGTGGGACCTCAGTCGGTTTGAAATGACCCTTTTCAGGTCTAAATTTGAATACGCATTACGCTGTATGCTAGGATGGACTGTCTGCTTATAATGGGACTCCTACCGATCAGTACCCGGCTCCCTTTCTTCACAGCTTTGGGATGAAGCAATAAAACCCTCAAAGGGGAATAAAAAACTCCATCCTTTCTTCAGTTTCGATGGAAAGATTCATGCACCTTTCTTATTTTTTTTCTTTTCTTTTTCGAAACCTTTGCTTTCAAAAAATAGGATTTGACTTAGGATTGCCATTTTTATTAATTCCTAAGGCTTCTCTGGAATGCAAACAAACGTTATTGATCATTTGGTTTATTACTTGAATCTGCCCCGCTACGGATCCAATTTCTGAAAGTTTCTTGATTCAACTAACAAGTGGCCAAGTCAATTCCCAATTCCCAACCAATCATCAAGGTTCAAGGGCAAGGAAGGAAGGCTACAACATCGTATCATTATCCCTCAGGGTTCAGCACCACTCATTCAAATTTATATGCCAATCAGGGCTATATGAAGTACTACTATATATGCCAATCAACACAAATGTTCCATTGCTCATCTATCTCACCATATGCCCTGGCCACACTTTATATACACATGATACAGCAGTTCCGGCCTCCACATGCTTCATGTATCTGCACAGGCACAGAGCAGCAGATGTCAGTCAAACTGCTGTGCTTGCATAATCCAATGACCATGGAACTTATGTCTTTTACTTACCCCTACACAATTTACAGATTTCATTTAATAACCAAGGCATAATGCTAAACATTTTGCACTGTGCTTATCCATTTCATGCGCTTCACAAGAGATTGATACTCTCCACTTTTGGACCATTCATCTATCTCCCGTGCACGTAGAACAGGAAGAGGATGTGAAAGTTGCCTCGCTTGAGCATTCCTGAACAGTGTTTAACACCGTCAAACATCTTCTAGGCTATAAATCGTGACATATTCTAAAGTCAAAATAATAATAATAATAATAATAAGAATAAAATCTTGAATATCATCATCGGATCACCTTATATACCACCCGACTGGGCTAGAAGCAGCTTTTTCATAGGAACGAGCTTGCTCCAAGAAGGCATCCACATTTAGTTGATCAGCCATAGAGGGGCAACCGCCCGCCAATTTCATCAGAACAGAGATGACCACCTCTTGTAGGGGTACAGGAGGACGGTTAACGAATATAAATTATGCTTTATCAGTTGATCACATAGTGCTAAACATTAATTTCAGTAATATCTACCTTTGGGTCACGGGAAACTAGAAGAGCTGCCCGATCACAAGTAAGTTCTGCTGCACGGAGCCAGCGTAGGAGCTGTTCTTCGAGTCTCTGAGCAATCAAAGTGCCTAAACCTGTGAACAAGGAACTTGTTGAGTAAAGTGGGTCACAGAGTAAGCAAAGCACTAAAACACACTGTAATCCAGAGCACAATTTGGTGAGTCCAAATTGCACAATCCATGGGTTAACTCACAGGATGCGCAAACAACTTCAATATCCAAGCAATTGCACTAGGACAAGACTAAGCACAGATCAGAAGACAACATTCAAGACCCACCACCTCTATTCAAGACAACCTTTGGCATTCATAAACAGAACTAGGCTTATTAGACGGAAATTTGCATTCATAAACAGAACTAGGCTTATTAGACGGAAATTTGCATCACCGTCCGCGCAAGTTTGTTTTAGTCCCTATGCTATGCAGGCCACCTCTATTTACAAAATACAGCAGGGATAATACAAGCATTGCCACAATTTACAAAAAGTGGCTTGAACATAAAGATTTTCTTGTGCAAAAGTAAGCCAGGTAAGATTTGATTCAACCCTGCAAACAAGAAGTAAGATTTTACCAGGTAAAGAATTTGCTCCAAGAGTAAGAATATTAGCAAATGTAAGCCATACACCATGGTCGCACTTTAAATGACCCAACTCATGAGCCAAGACAGCCTGCATGAAGTACACCATTCACACATGAATAGAATCCCAATAAGAACTCAAATGCTCCAAAATGTCTCTTGAAGTTACCTATCAGCCATTGTTACTGAATGAACTATAAATGGCTGCATACAAGATATTGAAATGGGAAAATGGTAGGTGCCATTATTCAAGACTATAAAAGGAAGACCTGCAACTCCTTTCTCGACAAAAGCTCCACTAAGCTTGTATGAACAACAACAAATGGTTTTTTCCCACTGATAGCCAGAGTGTACGCATTGGGCACAGGACTTTGGCGCAAATATAAGTCAGGTGCCTCAATGTTGAGTATACCGGCAGCCTCAACCATCAACTTATGAATTTCAGGGAGCTGAACGAGGGAAAAAGTAAAAGAGAAAAGGCCATATAATTACAAAAGTGGGGTAACCAAAACTTGATAATAATTGATTACCAACGCAAATATATAAAAGAATATGGAAACTAAAATGTAACAAAAAACTAACTGTTAATATGTGGTACAAAGCACCTTAATCAATCCAGCATAATAACTCAAAGTAACATAAAGTCGTAAACTAATTGTAAGTCAGCTGTCAGCACAACATACGAATATGGTAAACTCAAAAATATTCCAAAACCAATCTCGCTTGGAGTAACCTGATTTTCAGAAACAAGAACAGATGTCCCTATATTCTCCAGAAGCATGATCTGCTCAGCAACAGAACCTATAAAAAATCTATTATCAAACAAAAGAGCAAAAGCTGAAATTGAGGCTGCAAGGGTTTTTGTTTTTGTATTTTTCTCAAGGGACTTCAATTGCCAACTGTTGAGAAATTCAGGGTGGAGTTTTAAGAACAATAATCAGAAGACAAATATTAATTCTAAATAGAAGACATAGCTTCTTTTTCTTCGTATAAAGCAAATCCCCAATCGAATCAACAATATATATACATTTCTTTCTATATTTCTTTCCAAAAGTGAATCAACAATATTCAAGCTGCCCACTAGTGTAAATGAAAAAATTAATCTTTGATGCTGGAATAGCATTACCTAACAAAGCTTTTCCAATTTCCTTCAAGCCTGGAATCGCTCTCAAAATTAATGTATTCTGAATAACGAATACCAAAAGAATTGTCGAAGTGCCCAAACCAAGAGTCCAAGATACGGAAAAAAGGAACAAAAATCCAATTAAAAATTGAAAATTGTACTTGTCTATCGAGAGGGTGTCTGAAGTCATCGGCATCGAGGTCACGAATGAGGACAGATGAAGCAGCAGCAGGAGAAAGGAGCCTTTTTGGGGAGGTGTGCCTGGTATTGAGCAGTTTAAGGTTGCCGATTAAGGGCTTATTCAGGGGGGTATTAAAGCAGAAATGAATCGGGGGCGGGAGGGATAGTATGTTGGAGAAAGCATGGTAATGGTAGGGAGTGGGAAGAAGAATTGCAGCCATGGAAGTTGGAACGTGGAGAAGAAAGCGCCAAGCGGGGTGGGCTGGAGAGGGCAGTTATGAATTTGATTTCTCAAGCGTATCAATTGCTGTTAGCTGTTGGGCTTTTCCTGTCCACACTAGTCCCCTGGTAATTATTTGCCAACGCTTCGTTTTCTCTTATTGACTTTCCATGTATGTTCTTACCGTGTGGATTCTATAATTACCATTACCATGTAATCACACTTTACTGTATTTAAAAAGGGGGAAACCTGCTGATTATTTTATAGGCTAACCTCTGGAGTCAAGGATCATAAATTCATGATGCATCATAAGCTGCATCCAGTGGGCAGTGGCTGGCAGATTTTCCTAACCCCAATTCTTACCTAGTTGAGAGAAACGGTGAATGAGTCAACAGAACTAGACAAGCCAATTAAGATCATAACCTAAAAACATATATAGGCAACCAAAGCTGATCATCTTTCTATAGCACTCCCAACTCTCAACTCTGATGAAAGAAATGCCAAAATACCCTCCATCCAATTTACAACATTATTTTGCTTGAAAAGTTTCAACCACAGCCCACAGCTCCACAATTCCACAATACAATTACAATGCACATTCTTTCCACTTTCCTCTCTGCCAACTTCTAACAATCACAAAAATAAAATATATAGAAGTCGAAATAATCTAGAAGTTGCCTCTGGGCTCTGACTCTTAATCTTAGGCCTTGTTTGGTCTTTGGAATTATGGATAGAAAAGAAAGAAAAATGAAGTGAATTGACTTTTTTGTTTGGTTGAGAGGAAACAGAAAAAGAAAAGAAATTAAGAGGGAAAATTTTTACTTAGATAAAGAAAGATTTTTTAAGATCATAGGGTAGCACTATAAACTCAAAATGTCAAAACGCAGTCTGGTTGATATGTTCATCTATCCATATGTCGAATGATTTCGATCGCATCCTTTTCTTGGAGCACGCTCGCACTACCGCCCAAGCTTCCTACGCCAATGACCCTCTAGACGCTGATGTCGCGTAATATATAGTATATTTTACAGTATATGTATATATATTATTACCCCACCTCCATGTCCGATCCCAATGATCCCAAGCTCTGGTTGTCTGGTAGTCTGGTGCAGAATCTGACTCGATGGGGAGGAGCATTGCTGGAGCTTTCGCAGTGTTAGAGCGGTCCCAATACCCACAAGATGATTCAAGGTAGGTACTGTCTATACTACTCCCATTTTGGGCTTCTGGCTTCCATCATTATATATCTGTCTGTATCTGATATGTAGGGGGTAGGAGTAAATAACTTTGTTATTGTTGTCAAGAACATATATATATATAGATTCAATTTATATTTTGTTCGTAGCTGCTATTGACAAACCGGAGGACGCAGTAGCTGTTGACCCTGGCAAGCACGATGCACTCTGGTGCCTAGGGAATGCATATACATTAAATGGATTTATGATTCCTGATCTTAACCAAGCCCATTCTTACTTTAAAAAAAGCAATTCACTATTTTCAGCTCGCCCATACATCTTTGGATTTGGAACTCTTGTTGTTCTTTATATATGCTTCTGGCTTGGAGGCTTTCAACTCTCTGTCTTCACAGGATCCTCAAAATCAGCTTTACCAGAGATCTTTACAAGTGGCTGCCAAGGTACATACATATAGTATTATCTTTTTCCCAAAACATTTTCAACCTCATTATTTGTTGAATGAGCATTAGTGATTAGTGTTACCAAATCATCTTAATTAGCCAAGTGCTGGATTTATGAACACGTAGGTGGCTTTCTTTGTTGCTTTTTGTTGCCTTTTGGCCTTATAAACCGTAACTTGTATCTGAGCCTGTTGGCTGTTACACATGTGGTTGTGAGGATGCATAATTGGTTTGCAAAAGCTAACCTGCCACACCCTCCTCCCACAAGATAGTTTTGCTTGGGTAGTTAGCTGGGTTTGGAAGAATCCTCCGTCCAAAAAGTTTTCGTTTCCGACTTATTTGAAGATGCAACCTGCATTAGCTAGTGACTACTGACTAGGGACTGCCAGTGGTGCAAACGAATGCAAAAGCCCTTGAGAATTCATTTCTGATTGTTATATTTGCAATTTGCAGATTAGTTATTTTTGCTCAATGCCCACAAAGGCCACAACACGATCAACAGAAAATATATTCATTCCCTGAAAGACTCTTTCCTGACTCTGTTGCTAATCCTAATAAGAATAATAATGATAATAATAATAATAATAAGAGTTGATACAAAAAAGCCGAAACAGCGGAAAGGAAAAGCTTATTCTACAATCAGCAGAGAGCAGGCACCAAGAAAAAGAATTTCCCCTGTTTGTACCGGACATGAAAGTGAATGGAAGTTTAGAAATCTTCATCCAGCTTGAAGGCATTGCCATTGCCATTGCCATTGAAATTCAAGCTAGACATAACAGACGCCCTCTGGTAATCCCCCACTCTTTTCTCAAAGAAATTGGTCTTCCCCTGCAGGCTAATCAACTCCATCCAATCAAACGGGTTCTGCACATTGTACATCTTCCCGTACCCCAACGCCCCCAGTAATCTATCCGCCACGAATTCTATATACTGCCTCATCAATTCTCCGTTCATCCCCACCAATGCGCACGGCAGCGCCTCGCACACGAATTCCCTTTCTATATCCACGGCATCCGCCACCATCCCCTTCACTCTCTCCTCGCTCAGCTTCTTCTTCAGCAGGCTGTACAGCAGGCACGCGAAGTCGCAGTGCAAACCCTCATCCCGCGATATCAATTCGTTGGAGAACGTCAACCCGGGCATCAACCCGCGCTTCTTAAGCCAGAATATTGCGCAGAAGCTTCCGGAGAAGAATATCCCCTCCACGCAGGCGAAGGCGAGCAGACGCTCGGTGAAGGATTCGGAACCCTGAATCCAGCGCAGGGCCCAATTGGCCTTGTTCTGGACGCAGGGAATGGTGTGGATGGCGCGGAAGAGCATGGCCTTCTCGGCAGAATCCTTGATATAGGTCTCGATCAAAAGGCTGTACATCTCGGAGTGGATGTTCTCGATGGCAATCTGGAAGCCGTAGAAGGCGCGGGCCTCGGAGACCTGGACCTCGTTCATGAAGCGGGCGGCAAGATTCTCGAGGACGATGCCGTCGGAAGCGGCGAAGAAGGCGAGGACGTGCTTGATGAAATGCTTCTCGGAGGGGAGGAGGGAGTCCCAGTGGGAGAGGTCCTGGGCCAAATCGACTTCGTCGGCAGTCCAGAAGGAGGCCTGGGCCTTCTTGTACATTTCCCAAATTTGCGGGTAGAGAATAGGGAACATACAGAAGCGGTCGGGGGTGGGGGCGAGGAGGGGTTCTTCAGCCTCTTCTGGTGTGGAGGAGGAGGAGGGCATCCTTGTTTATGTCGCCGCCGGCCGCCGGCTATGGCAATGCGGTTTAGGGTTTTGATTTTTGAAACGTGGATTGTGGATTGTGGTAGCAACTAACTCAACCCAGAACGTAGATGATCAAGGCTCGCTGCTAAGTCCTAACTCCCAATCCTATCCTGTGGATGATTAAACCAAATTATTTACTCACCTTTTGCTATATAGGGTTGTGATTGAATTTCAACTCAAAATAATATTTGTTATAATGAAGTAAATGATGGAATTTGTATAATTATTAAAGAAATGAAGTTGATAAAATTCCTATAATAAATTCAATAAAATCAAATTTATTTCGATTCTAATTTTACTGTGTGAATCAAATTTATTTCCATTCTAATTTATTCACACAATTCTTTTTTTTCTTTTTTTCTTTTTTTATAAAAAAACATTTAAGTTATACAAACATGACAATTTTGCATGCAATTCTTCATTTAAAACATACTCCCACTTTTATTTTTTGTGTTAGCAACCTTTTAATAACAATTAAAAAATAATGGAATGAGTGTCAATTAAAGTTATACCAATAAATTAAAGTAGCATGTACTAAATAATAAATTATATATGTGTTATAATAACTTAGTTTTCTAATACAAATAAAAAGGTAATCTAATGATTAAAATGATGTATTAAGTTTTAAAAAAGTCATAAATTCGAGTTTTCTTCTGTTACGTGAGAGAAAATCTTGTGGCTCAGATCAAGGTTCACGTATGGATTTAGTCATTTATCCTTGAGAGACACCACGCAATTCCTAAGAGAGATTTTTCCGCTTGGTTCAACGGAGGAAACTAATATGTACCGTCTAGTCGTAAGAGACAGGCCATGTGTCGTTTGGACTTTGACTAGATGCCTCTAGTGACCAGGGTCTTTGTTATGTGACTTATGTGGATATCTTTTCTTGGTGTCTACAAATACCACATGAAGAAACATAAGTAGGACTTGAGAAATGATTGTCGATAGATCGATTGTTTTCCATCTCGCTGACAGGTGAATCAAGCCAATTATGCCTTATCTAGAATAAGCAATCCATGTATGACCCGGCGATCACTTAGAGGGTCAATCTTATGCATTGTTGGATGTATGGATACATCGTATCAAACTAGAAGCACAGTGGATATGAGTTGCATATGAATGCAAGCTCATGAGATCGTTGAGGATGAGGAGAAGATGAGATGAAAAGATTTGGACTCAGGAGCCTGATTTATAGGAAGAAACTTCAAAGGTTGGGCCATAGAGGAAAATAAAATATGAAAGTAAGGAAGATGGGTCTTAGGAGTTAAATCCCGCCGGTGATGTATTATCTTCGTCCTAAATCATTCTATTGATTATTCAAAATTATATAATATTTTATTGTTACAGAAGTTCATACCAAGTAACATTTTCTAGATGCTTCCACTTTTACGGTCTTATTGGCATCTCGATACTGCAAAATTGTAAAGGAAAATGTGATGGGGTGTAACGCCCCGATTTCCATATATCGGACACGTCACCGCCACACTTAACTTATAAAGGATTCTATGCCTAATCCCCCATAAGCTCAGTGCTCAGGCTAACAAATTTTCTACAGAACTCCTATCAGAGAACACTGGATAGTCAGGAAACTAGGTCCCCTCATGATCGCAGCCCTTTGTTACTCAGAATAAACTTTAAGAATACAAAGCTACTGGAATTAAAAGAAATGTCCCACGTCCGGGACTCAGCTATTTAATACAAGCTGAATAATACAAAAGTCATAATTACAACTGAGCGAATAATAATAAAGAATAATAAAAGCTCAAGCAATACGAATAAAGCAACAGAAT
>MAYD01794103.1:0-14546 GCA_001909325.1 Ruellia speciosa
TGAAGTGATGACTAATCACTTGAATTATTTCCTATAAATACATCACTCATGTACACTTGAGATGAATGAGTAGAAAGCAAAAATCAATTGCAATCCCATTTCCACTTCCGGCTCTCTATTGACATTTCTATTTCTTTATTTATCTTTACATACACTACATCCATTATATATTTATATATATTAATAATATTTCTACAACACGTTTTTTTTAATTAAAAATTAATTTTAAAAAAAATTAATAAAAATAAAAAAAATAAAATTGGGGGCGCCTCGCCATGGATTAATTATAATTAATTGATTTGATGTGTGCTTCAATCCAAGACAGCAAGATTCGTGGATTCAGCAACAAGGCCGAATAAGGCCCATAAAGTATAATTGTAGACACAATATGATTCATTTCCAAAATGGAAGTTATTAAACTTAATGATCTTATTTTATGGGCTTAGGCCCAAATTTAAACGATACTTATTATTATAAATATTAAATCAAATAAAACCTAAAATCCTAATAAAACCCTTCTTCGGCTGACGAGCTCGGAGAACGACCCTTCTCTTCCCGTTTCTTTTCTTTGGCCGTCGAGCTCGCAGGAACGGCCATGGCGGATGAGGGCTATAACCAAGGGCACAAGTCTCACAGGACTCGAAAATCTGGCGCTTCCGTGAAGAAGAAAGGAAAGTCGAAGGCGAATTCGACCGAAGGACTTTCCAAGGAGCAGAAGAAGCTCAACAATCCTAAGGTATGATTGACCAAAACTATATTGTGCTAAGCTAGAATAATTTGATACCTGTTTTTTTTCTCGATTGTGTGGCGATTAATTTGATTTGTGTGAATGTAATTGTTCATTGCTCATGTTAGGCTTTTGCATTCAATTCATCTGTCAAAGCCAAGCGGCTGCAATCACGGGCTACAGAGAAGGAGCAGAAAAGGCTTCATATTCCTACTATTGATCGCTCTACGGGTGAACCTGCACCCTTTGTTGTTGTAGTTCAAGGGCCACCTCAGGTCTGTTAAACAGAAACCCTATGATTTAGGGATGATGTTGAAATGCTTTCTTTATTCTGTTGATTCTGAAATTTTAATTGTTCTGGTTGTATTGCAGGTAGGGAAGTCATTGCTTATCAAATGTCTGGTGAAGCATTACACGAAGCACAATTTGCCTGAGGTTCGCGGCCCAATTACAATTGTATCAGGTTAGCTTGGCTTGCTCGCAAACATTGAGTAAGATTTACTAAACATTTCAGTTCCTGAAGGATTCGGCTTGGATTTGGCTTGTTTTGTGACTATGGATGGTTTGATTAATGGTTCAGGCAAGCAGAGGCGACTACAGTTTGTGGAGTGTCCTAATGATATCAATGGCATGATTGATTGTGCCAAGTTTGCTGATTTAGCTTTACTTCTCATTGATGGAAGTTATGGCTTCGAAATGGTGAGCTCTTATACATCTCTTCTTCCATTTGTTTGTATCTTCTGTGCATTAGGATTTAGGAAATTAATATGTTATCAGCTATGGTTGTGGCTCAAGGGACCACAATATGGTCAGCGAATTGTTTTAGGGAAGCACATGAACGGAAGTGAATTGTTAGAGAATGCTGGGGAAGGGGGATGAGATGCATAAAATGCTTGGTAGTTTTTTTGTGTGTCTGCTCTCGGTCAGTTTGATTTTAAACTATTGCACAATTGGGTTTTAATAGTTCTCTAATTTGAAGTGGATGAGGATAGGCATAATCGTTGGAGCATGATATTGATTGGCCAGATCATATGTGCAAAACTGTTCCATATTATTGGTGTTTTGTATGATACGTGTTTCATTTTTTGTTTAGCGAATGCATTGGTCATATTTTATATATCTTTATGTTTTTAAGGGGCAATGTTGTAGCAGTGAGCATGGTCCTCCTCTTTATCCTTAACAAAACCACCCATTGAAGTGACTCTTGCCATTTTAATTTTGCCTTTATGACTATTTCTTTTCAGGAAACGTTTGAATTCCTTAACATATTGCAAAACCATGGATTTCCTAGAGTAATGGGTGTTCTTACACATCTAGATAAATTCAAGGACGTGAAAAAACTTAAGAAAACAAAACAGCGACTTAAACACCGTTTTTGGACTGAGATATATGATGGTGCCAAGTTATTTTATCTCTCTGGCCTTATACATGGAAAGTAAGTGGTTAGCTTTCTTTCATATTTGGTTACCCTGTTTATGCAATTAATAATTGGCTTCTTATATATCTTTTCATTGGCTTGCATATGGACAGGTACACGAAACGTGAAGTGCATAATCTTGCTAGATTTATTTCTGTCATGAAATTTCCTCCATTATCTTGGAGAGTATCACATCCTTACATCTTAGTTGATCGTTTTGAGGATGTTACACCCCCAGAGAAGGTGCACATGGATGGTAAATGTGATAGAAATGTCACCTTGTATGGTTATTTACGTGGCTGTAATTTAAAGAAGGGAACAAAGGTACATATTCGGTTACAGTTTTCTGTATGATTGATGAATTTGATTTTCTTGTGCACTGGAAATTGAGCTCAGGTTTACATTCTCGAATGAAGTAGTTTGTATCTATTATGTGTTAGTGCTGTAAACTAGCCGAGCCTAGTTTTAGGTTTTTGAGCTTGGCTAATTTTCTAAGCTAGATCAACTTGGCTCAGTTTGTTAAGGTAAACAAGACAATTTTTTTTTATTATTTTTTATATCAATTGATAAAAATTAATGGTATAAAAAATTAATATTTAATTTTTTTGTTAAAGAGTAAAATGACTAAAATATCCTATTTAAGTACTATTATACCCTCGTAACAAACTCTTATCAGTGTTTTCGGGCTCATTCTTAAGCTAACGAGATAGAATTGCTTTTGAGCTTGGCTCATGTAGTTTAATGAATGAGCTGTAAATGAGCCAAGCTTGCAAACAGCTCGGTAGTTGCGATTAAATCTTTTGAGTTATGATATTGAATGCTTGTAGTTGCTAATCACCCTGTAGTATTTGCTTTCTTGTTCTTTTATTGCTCATTTTATTTTTTCTTGTGAAACTTGCATGCTATTTTTTTCGACTCTACAAGGTTAGTAAGATTCTTCATATCAAATTTTTGGCATCTCTGCTTTATTTAGTACAAATAGTTTGTTATTACACCTATTCCAATCAATTTTGGTACAAGTAGTTTACTAGTTTTGTTTTGTGTCATAGTTCTATACCATATCCCTAATTTATGGTGCAAAACAGGTACACGTTGCTGGTGTGGGTGATTATCCTTTGTCTGGAATTACTGCGTTGGCTGATCCTTGTCCTCTCCCATCAGCTGCAAAAAAAAAGGGATTGCGTGATAAGGAAAAGCTATTTTATGCCCCAATGTCTGGACTAGGGGATCTCTTGTATGATAAGGATGCTGTTTATATAAATATAAATGACCACCTTGTTCAGTTTTCCAAAGATGATGGGACTCATGTAGGAGGCACAAAAGGTTGTTTTCTTATTCATTTCATATTTATGTTAATAATTTTCCTCAAGTTGCTTCTCTCATCACTTCCTTATTCATGCTTGTGATTTATGTTGATCATTTTGCATGACACAATGTTTGCTTACATATTAACATCATAATGATCAGAAATGATGAATGAAATAACTAGTGAACTTATTTCTTCCATTTTATTTTATTTTCTTCTCTAATTTGGTCTCTTTCCATGCCAGGAAACAAGCGTGATGTTGGTGTTGACATGGTTAAAACTCTCCAAAAAACTAAATATTCTCTTGATGAGAAGTTGGAGAAAGACAGAATCACTCTTTTTCCCCCAAAACCCTATTCATCATCTGAAGCTCCAAATGTATCAGTTGATGATACTCATAAAGTAGCTAGCCAGGAAGTACCATTGGAGCCTGTTGAGCATTATCAATCAGGGATGATAGATGATGATGAATCGGATGAAGGAAGTGATACCGAGGATGAGGATGGGGAAAAAATTCCTAATAAACAGTTGTCTTTAAAAACTACAGATGATAGTTCTGATGAGGAATTCCATGATGCATCGGTACAAGAGTCTCCAACCCAAAGCAACTTGAGGGAACATGTTGATTTCCATGAGGGAAGGACGAGAAGAAGAGCAGTTTTTGAGAATGAAATGGATGTTGATCTGGAGGTAGTTCTCACCATTAGTATCTAATGTGTACATAAATTTTTGGCTTTAATATTGCCTGATGTAAATTTGCATTGTTAAGAAAGTAATGAAGATAATTGTGTATGCTCTCTAGCTCTCTTAAAAAGTGAAATTGTTGTTGCTCTAAAATCTGTTCAAATAATAAAAGTAGAAAATTTAGTTATGTGAAATCATTATTGGCCTCAATTTTATTAAAAACTTTGAAGCTTAGGTATGCAAGTTCCCTTTCTTTTCAAGCAAACCCTCAAAGTTGGCCCTCGTATTGTAAAAATTGGCTTGAGTGAAAATGTGATTGTTGTCCTGTCTATAATTCATTTAAGTTCAAGCTATATTGCTCATAAAGCACAAGTACAAGTCCATTTGCTCATTTTGGGTTCTGCAATTAGCTAGAATTTCTTTCAGGACGGTACTATGTTGAAATAACATTTTATTCACAATTTTTCATGCCCCCTATTAACTTTGATTACTATGATATTAACTTCTGAATTTAGGATTCTGGTGAAGATGATGAAGATGATGATTCAAGTTCTACTGGTGACGGTGAAACAGAAAATGGTATTGATGAAAATCTTTCTTTTTTCTCTCGAAAAAGAAAATGTTTCTTTTAATTCAGTATTTTCATCATATGAAGATGGTGATGAAGAATTGGATGAGATCATGAAAGCAGTGCCATTCATTATCTTCCTTCCACTACTCCTTCAGCTCTTATGGAAACGATCTTACTTTTTCAGATAATGATTCTTTGTGCATGCTCCTCATTAGTGTATTGCTTGTTCCTGCAGAAGATGAGATGGGGAATGTGTCAAAGTGGAAGGAATCCTTGGCCGAGCGAATTGCCTCCAGAAAGAACATTAATCTTATGCAACTTGTATATGGGGCACCTGCATCAGAATCTTCCAACAAGATGGCTGGCAGTAGTGAGGAGGAAAGTGAGGATGATGAATTCTTTAAGCCTAAAGGGAAAGCAAATAAGGTTTGCACTAGTGCTCTACTTCTCTCTTCCCCCCCCCCCCCCCCCCCCTCTCAAAAAAAACACACATAGAATTTGGGGATTTATATATGGATCTATTACATTGACATTTGGCTTTTGTGTTGTAACTGCTGCACCTTCTTATTTCATGCAGAAATTTTTGGAGGAAGGAACTGTTGGCAATGATGTGGACATAGATGACTGCTCAAAATTTATTAGCAGCACAGGTCAAAAGGATTGGAAGAGTGAAGAATTGATAGCATGTATTCGTGATCGCTTTGTTACTGGAAACTGGTCCAAGGCATCCTTGAGAAATAAACTCTCAGAAGTTACTTCAGATAATGATGATGAAGTCTTTGGTGAATTTGAAGACTTGGAAACAGGGGAGAAATATGAGGGTGATCAAGCCAATGAACTTAATGATACCCGCAAACCTGATGACTTGGCAGCAGAGGAACGGAGGCTGAAAAAACTGGCTCTTCGTGCAAAATTTGATGCTCAATATCCTTTCTCTCAAATTACTACTTCCTCCGTCCCATTCTGTTCTTCCTACTTACTTTTTCACACTTTTTAAGGTATCTTTTAGTTTGACTATTTTACCCCCTTTCTATCAAATGAATTTTATTGAGAAATGTGCTATTTTTTTAATGTGACTATTTGATAATTTGTGAGAGTTGGTAAGTCAGGAAGATTAAGTGGGACAGCCCAAAATGGAAAGTTGGAAGAAAAGAGTGGGATGGAGGTAGTATTATCTTATTTTAGTTCTGTGGTAGCATCAATTGAGTTTGTGCATTGGACCCAAGTATTAGCTTTCATCAAACATACTTTGATTGCTTGCTTTCTGATGTTGAATATTTTTTAGTATCACTGGGACTTGAAGTTTGGTTGGGTTGCATGTTTTTTGTTTTGTTTACATGATGTGGCCCTTCATTTGGAGTTTGAAGCAAGACGTGTGGTTTATGATTGGGTTTATACCCTTAACTTTTGGGTTGTGGCATATGTGTTATTTTCCGTGGCATCTAATAGACATTGCTTGAAAACTTTGCTTCCTTAATTCTAGTTCAAGTATGAGGGTTCTGTGTTACCTGATGAAGATGATGGCAATAATGACACCAAGACCAGTCATGGTCAGAGCAGTGGAAGTGGATTCATAGATAAGGTATGATCTTTTGTATCTGATTTATATGCGACATGAGAGAGCCTGAAGGAGTTGCTTATTCTGATTGTTTCTGCAGTTAAAGGAGGAGATAGAACTTCAGAAACAAGCAAACATTGCTGAACTTAATCAACTTGATGAAGTTACTCGTATTGAGATTGAAGGTTACAGAACTGGAACATATCTTAGACTTGAAGTTTGTGATGTGCCCTGTGAAATGGTTGAAAATTTTGATCCTTGTCACCCCATCCTTGTTGGCGGACTTGCTCTGGGGGAGGAAAATGTTGGATATATGCAGGTTAGGAACTATGATGAGAATTTATTTAGTTTTCAGTTTACTTCAATGATTATATGAAACCATTTATTCATAAATTATTTTTCATTCATTCAATTTTGTCTCTGAAGGTTCGATTTAAGCGCCATAGATGGCATAAGAAAGTACTGAAGACCAGAGACCCAATAATTGTTTCTATTGGATGGAGACGCTATCAAACTGTACCCATATATGCCATTGAAGACCGTAATGGGCGTCATCGCATGCTGAAATACACACCTGAACATATGCATTGTCTTGCAATGTTTTGGGGCCCACTTGCTCCTCCTCATACCGGTGTGGTTGCTGTCCAGAATTTATCCAATAATCAGGTAGACAATCTCTTTTGCATTATTCCCATCTTTTATAGTTGAAGTGAAAAGAAGTCCCTTCTATTTGCGGCCACGTAGGAGGAATTCATTGGAAATTACTTTTTTGCTGTTCAAAGATGGGGTGTACAGAAGCAGTATTGGACTTTTTTCTTTTTGACAAATTAATTCTCCCGTGCTCTATTTTAATGGTAGAAATGATCTAAAATGTTGCTCCTCTCTTCTCCTGTATTGTTGCTTCTGTTTTTTGGTTTTCTTGAATTCAGTTAATCGATAGCATTCTTAGCTTTGGTCCTCCACTCGAGTTGTGACTTGACATTCTTAGCTTCTCCTCTAAATTGTACTGTTTACAAGCTGTTCTAGAATAATCATACAGTATGCCTTGTTCTCTTTTGCGATATGTGGGGGAGGTTTGTAACTACAAGAATACCTTTACATCTGTTAGAGAAGTGCAATTGTCTAAATCTAACTGCTGTTGGTCTCTTCAGGCATCATTCAGGATAACAGCTACAGCTACAGTCCTGGAATTCAACCATGCTGCTCGAATAGTGAAGAAGATCAAGATGGTTGGCTATGCCTGTAAAATCTTCAAGAAGACTGCTTTTATAGAGGATATGTTCACTTCGGATCTGGAAGTGGCCAGGTTTGAAGGTGCAGCTATACGAACTGTTAGTGGAATCCGTGGGCAAGTGAAGAAGGTATTTTTCTCAGTTCTTACCTCGATATTCACCAGAAGAAACAAAATTGTTCTGCACCACTGAAGCTTTAATTTCTTTGTTGCTATTTCAATTTACTTACCATTCTGCTGCTGCACTTTATTTCATTCTTTTGCTGACTTTTGACTTGTGTTTCTTACATCATATCATCATGCTGAACTGTTGTTTGGTGCAGATGTTCAGGAGATAATTATTTTAGAACTGATAATCTGTTTGCTGAGGTGTTTTGACATGTGTCCCTCTGGAATCAGTGCTTGAGCTTCTCATAAATAGGGCAGTTATATGCAAGCAGGATTAGAAGATTTTTTTCTTCATAGATTATATGTTAGATTTTTGTTTGCAGTGATTCCTAATAGTTGCCTTATATTTTTACCAAGTAAACATTGCAAAAACCTTAAAACTTTTTCAGAATTGTGATGTGCTATTTTATCAAGAAATAAAAATAAATTTACATGAGTGGGGACAACCATATCAAAGTTTATAAACAATTTCAGTTTCCAATTTAATAGTATGTTAAGTGCATATGGCTAACAGGGTGAGGCTAAAAATTCCTTGGACAATGGTTTAAGCTGGTTACTGGGATTGATGCTGCTTCAGTCATGATTTGGATTCATGGATTGAATGTGGTTCTTAATGGGTGTAGAACATATGGCAAACAAACAGCTAAAGAAATATGAAAATAATTACCTTGTAGAGATTTCTGATGACCTTATAGTGTTTGTGTCATCTACTTACTGCGGTACCTTGTTTATGCTTTTTATTCGATATTGTGCTACTTAGGAAGTAATTTTCTTCTGTTCTTTTCTCCACTAAAAGGCTGCCAAAGAAGAGATTGCTAACAAGTACAAGAAGAAGGGCGGCTTTGCAAAAGAGGGCATTGCAAGATGCACCTTTGAGGATAAAATCAAAAAGGGTGATATTGTGTTCTTGCGAGCTTGGACTCAGGTTGAAGTTCCTTGCTTTTACAACCCTTTGACAACAGCCTTGCAGCCACGTACTAAGACTTGGCATGGGATGAAAACTGTTGCTGAATTAAGGAGGGAACAAAACATTCCAGTACCAGTCAACAAGGATTCACTTTACAAGGTGAGAGCTCTAGTTTGCTAAAATTCTATCCATCCATCCTTCTGCTCTTAAGAAACAACTTAAACTGGATTAAGCAAAAATATTTATGTTTATTAATTTGATAAATCTCCTGGAGCACAATTATTGATTTAAACTGATTTTTACTGTGCCATTTGTTTTTGTTTTCCTTGTAGCCAATCGAAAGGAAGCCGAAGAAGTTCAATCCCTTGGTTATTCCCAAGTCTCTACAGGCGGCTCTGCCATTTGCGTCAAAACCCAAGAATATACCAGCCCGAAAACGACCATTGCTTGAAAATAGGAGGACTGTAGTCATGGAGCCTCATGAGCGGATTACGCATACTCTTGTTCAACAACTTCAACTCATGAGAAATCACAAGGTAGTTCCTGCAGCCATAGTTCCTGTACTTTGGTGTTTTTTCATTTAATTGATTTTTGTGCACCCTTTGCTCCAACTTATGCATCATGGCTGTTTCTTTATGGATTCTGAGCCTTATTGGTTACTGGTTACTGGTTTCTGCTTCTCATGTACCTTCTCTCTGGCAGTCCAATATTTCTGCCATTTATCCAAAAGAACATATACAAACTAATAAATGAGAGCTGACTGTTGATACATTCTTTACTTTGTATTTACATATTGCTTGGAATTCTGTTTTTGTAGATGAACCAACGGAAACTAAAGGAAGAAGCAAAGAGGAAAGCTCAAGAAGTGGAACGTACAAAAGAAGAGCAACTTTCGAAGAAGAGACAGAGAGAGGAACGGCGAGGAAGGTACCGAGAACAGGATAAATTGAAGAAGAAAATCCGCAGAAATTCCGAATCCTGATCCTCAGTGAGCATCAAGTATGCTATAAACTCTCATGTGAGATTGCTACTTACCTATATTACCCGATAGGCATAAACAACAGCTGATGTTATACTCCTTTTACAGATTATAGCTTGAACTACGACAGAACCAAACCATCATTGGAATACCTGAGAAAAATGGAGGGCAGGGCTGGCTGGGGTGGGTGGGTATTGTAGCATGTGCCCAAAAGTTTTGTTCCTTGGGGCCAACTCTAATTATGGATGTTGGTTGGTCCAAACAGTCTTGCTCTTACGGTTGATTGATAGATTTTGATTTTATTCGTCTATTATAATTGGGTTACTTGAGAAGCTTTTGATAGATGGATGCTAGGAAAGCTGAGGTAGCTAATGGTGTTCTTGAAATGGGGTCTCCGAATTTTCCTTTGGATGCATATAATGTGTTTGCCCATCAAAATCATGAGTGTGCAGGTTATGCTACAAATGACAGACCAGATTTTCTGGGATGAAGCATATGACCTGAGGGGAGGGGATTCAAGACGCTTGCAGCAGAACAGAGCATTGAACCTGAACGTAGGATTAACTTGCATCCTCGCTGCTGTTTTGTCAATTCTGAATCGCCTGGTTGAAGTAGATTCCCCTGTTTCATGGTAGACGCTATTTCATTTAAAGCATCAGTTAATGGGCATTGTAATGCGCTGGTGTATCATTGGGCTCATCGCTTGAGCCCAAAGCCAACAATGGCCTGTAGACCGATAAATAAAACGTTTTCAATTATTCCATCCAATGGCTTGCCTCGAGGACAATCGTTGTAGTACTGTAGTAGTACAAATACGGACAAACGTAGTCAATGTCCCAATTTCTACACATTACCTCACGTGTCCCACAAAAACCTTTAAATGATTCTCCCCATGTAATTCCCTATTATTTCTAAATATGATGTATCATGCCATATAGTGTTATTACACACTATGATATGATCATTCCCATGCCGGCAAGCCCTAGACAGATAAAACGAATTTCATCCATTCGGTTAAAATTTCGGCCAAGGTGTCCGCCACCGCCTCAGTCTGCTTCACCACGCTGGCTCCTATTCATCCTTGGCGCCATTGGGAATGTCTACACAGTGAACATTGACACTATGCCGTTGTGCAATTGCCCTAAGTGCACAACATCGTGCAAGCACCTCCTCATCATCTTTATCCTCTGAGTCCCTCTCGATGATTCCTGCCTATGGCAGTGGATGCTTCACAACTCCACCGCCTGCTCAGCCTTCCCACCTCCACAGAAGTGTTTGCCGGCAATGCCGTGAGGGAGAGGTTCCATCAGCTTTTTCCTTTTTCTTTTTCCAACCAAGTAGTTCGCAGTGGATGGAAGCCATAGTGGGTGGTGTCACCTGTACGGTTTGCTTGGAGGAGATGACGGAGAAGGATAAAGTGGTGGGTTGCACAACATGTAAGAATGTGATACACGAAGAATGTTTCTTGGCGTGGAAGAGGAGCTGCCGGAGAAGGTCGATCACGCGCGTGCTCTGCTGTGCGCGGTGGAGGAACAATAGAGATGATCAGGAAATGTATCCGAGTCTGTCAACTTACATGGAGGAAATCGATAGGCTGGAGGGGGAAGGAAGATGCAGTGTTTAATTTGCAGGCTTTTTCATCAAACTATTACAGAAGAAATAGATAAATTTTAAAATGGCCAAGTGTCAACTGTTATAATCAAAATTCAATTTTTTAGAAATAAATTCATTAATGGCCAATTGAGTTAGCAATTAATACTTAATGGAGGAAACCTCTATCCAAATATCGATAACGGAATATATAAAAATAAATAAAGTAAATTGCCAACTCACTTAAGTGATTTAAAGTCATATTTTTTTTTTAAAAAACATGAACTTGCTTGAAATGAGTTGAACTCGACTCAACCTAACTCAAAATCAACTAAATATGAAAAATGATAATATAATATAGTATTAAAATTAATAATAATGATGTCAATTCCAAATTACCATAATCAATAAAATAAATAATTGATGTTGAAAATAATATATATATATATATATTCAATATATGATTGAAAGATAAAAACAAAATGAGTATGAGTAAAAACGAAATATGGTGGGAGAAATAAAAATTAAAAAAGAATGAAACTATGAAAGTAGGATTAGGAAAAATATTTATATTTATTTAGTTATCTTAATATAAAAAAAAAGAAATATAAAATATAAATGGGCCAATGTGCAACATTAGTTTTAATTATTTCAACTTAATTAATTAGGACCAAAATTAATTTTAAAAATATCTTAACAGAATAAAATTTAATCATATCCGTTGTAGCAGCATTTTAGACGGATGCCGAAGAGCTGAGCCTACGACCACATGACGAACTTGTAGTCTGACCACACTCATGACCTCTCTCATTGTACTCCCACTTACTCGAATCATGTTTTATCGATTTACTTCCCTTCGGTCGGCCTCTAACTGTCGTCTTGACCTCTAGTTCATAGTAACTTACTTGATCTAGGTCAAGTTTATTGTGTATGAGAAGAGCTACGTTACACACAACTGCAGAATTGCTTGCGTTGACCTTATCAACTAGTTTCCTAAAATACCGGTGATCCTTTGACATATCATCAGATCCGACAAAACTATATTGGTCAACCCGACCACCGATAACGAGCGTCCTTCAAAATATATGGATGTGTTCGACACTAATCGAGGTTTTCGAATCTATTGCTGCCCTTAGCCCACATATAAAAGGAATATGATGGGTATTTCTCAACACACAACCGCACTGATCGTACATTTTACCACTCAATTCTTTCACTAGGTCCAATTAAGCTTTAAATAGTTGTAAACAGGTGTGGGAAACATGGCATGTCAGGTAGTTGAATGGAAACCCACAGTACATGGTTTCTGCACGACGTTTTACCTTTTTAAGTGTGTACCTGATTATAGAACATAACACTTATATAACAATTATAACAAAAATAAATAACACTAAAACTAATAATTCAAGTATTTACTTGATCAGAGCTAGCTGAGAGTCAATATCTTTGTTCACCTTCATCCACACTATATTCAGGACATCAGTGGACGAGTGAAGCCATTACTTTAATTGGGTATGTGCAATCTCCACTCTACAGATAGTTGTGTTGCGAAGTGTAGCATATTGTTCATCCATGCGGAAAATGAACTTTTCCTTGTGCACTAACCATGTCCCCTCAATATAAAAAACCTCATATATAAACTGCCTCATTGCATCTCTCAATTTCCTAATGGCTTTTTCGTATTCCACTTACGTTAGAGCTTCCATGATTTTTTCTCTAGTTACTATTCTTGAATCGCTCGACGAAGCCCTTATTCTTTCCACAGATTTTGTATACTCTTTCTTCTACGTATTTGTTGATGTGCCAGGTGCATAGCAAGTGGGCGGTTTGTGGAAAAATTTTCATAATTGGTCTCATCAGCCCCAATTCCCGATCAGTCACAATGGTCATTAGATGCACATCAAACCCAATCAAAATCTTCAACTTCTTCACACCCAGTGGTAGTTTATTTCGGTCTCATCTTTTATGATTGCATATGCTATTATGAAGTTCGTTTTGCATTGAGTCATCTTCGTAATTTTGAAAAACGACATCTTGTACTTGTTGGTTTTGTAGGTTTGTTGACTCGATTCCCCGAAATCAACAATTGTCTTGTGGGAGGAAGGATAGAACCTCGAACTAAGATTCACTAACTAGGAAAGTATTTAAATAAAGCAAGTAAAGATAAAAAAGATAAGTGTGTTTGGGGTGGTCTATCAACGACCTCGATCTTATTGTAAGAAGTGGTATTTATACAAGTACAAACTAGGAACGTTACTGGTCTACTAACTACCCACTACTACTACTATCACTAAATGGCCCTTACAGACCAATTATTTGCTAAAACAATTGATGGAGGTGGAAGTAGTGTGAGTACATGGGTCATAACCGCTGTCCTTAACGTTTTAAATCGACTTCTTCATTCTTAACCTTATCTTCTAGCCCATCCTCCTCTGGGCAAAGTCAGTTGGTAATACCTTCTTAATGGCCGTTGCTCTGACAGCCTCATGCTCCATCAACCGATCTCAACCTTCGGCTTTTATCCCTTGGGCGGGACTAGCTGTATTTCATCGGCCGTGTGTCTATACCTTTGGACCATTATAGCGGCCTTTAACTTCATTACCTAAGCCGTTCTGATTACCGGCCTTCAAGTATGGCCGTGGCTTGTGGCAGTTACAGCCGTTCTTTATCATGGTGTCAACAAGGTTAAACCCATGCCAATGAATCAGTAGTAGGTTCAAAGTAAGTTGACTGATTCTGAATGTGCCATGAAAACATGAGTCAACACTTGTTTCCAGGTTAGCAAGCGTCTAACGTACGTAGTTGTTTTCCACAACTAGATAAAAAAACTGACCCACAACATCTCTATCCTCAAAACCAACCCTCTGCAAATAAGCTCTGTAGTTAAACACATGTCTTTTAGTAGAGTTGTCTTGTGGATTTTGCTCTTGAATAGCCACCAAAACAGCACACGGCATTGCTTGCACCACAATCATATCCTGCACAATTTTTTTGGATACAGGATTGAGTCCGCTCATTTGTCGGTATCCCTCCGGATAAATCGCCAAAGCATGGTTGTGCCTTTGATCGGAGATCATAAGTCCAGGTCGGGATATTTCGCGCACATCGAATCCTCTGTTTCCCAGGTCGCATCTTGCTGCCCGTGTTGTGACCACAAAACCTTTACCATCGAAACACTGCGACGTCTCCACTGTCGGATCTGTGTATCTAGAATGCGAATCAGAACCTCGTCGTGCTCGGCTCAGATCAAAACTCTTTAGCATATGAAACTGCCCAACCGAAAGGGTCTGAAACTGAACGACTAAACTTCAAACGTGGTGAACTGTCGTGATTACTCGCTAAGTCCTTCGGATACCGAATTGCCCCACCCCCTTATGGGGATACCCGTAGGAGTACACGGTCCTCGGC
>MAYD01794175.1:0-10426 GCA_001909325.1 Ruellia speciosa
CTTTTTATTCAAAATTAACTGCAGAATGGTAATTATAGTGTCATATACAACTATGCATGGCCTATTTCATGGATATGAGATCATTTTCCCATTTTTTTTTAAATTTCTCTCAATATCATATATAATGAATTTTATTTTATTGTTAAAAAGGCAAATACATTTTCATTGGACAAACACGAAGTCTGCGTATTAATTACAAGTCTAAGACTCTGGCGATTGCATAGACATTAAAAGAATCCCAGAATGACAAGTTGAAAAAGTTGATGGGAAATTTGTTTTAAATAAATAAATAAAATAAAAACACCCTTCTTTACACTGTTTATTCAAATTAACGGCAAAATGGTAATTATAGTGCCAAATACAATTATGCATGGCCTATTTTATGGAAATGAGATCATTTTCCGAATTTTTTTATTTCTCAATATCATATATAATGAAATTGTGAGACATATGTATTTTTTAAAAGGAGAATGAAATTTTATTGTGGCCAATGGTTACAACTAAGTATCTAATCTCAATCAATAGAGAGTAAGGAATCGTGGAAAAGAGTCTTTCTACAAACAATCGAGAGTAAACGCAAGAAAGTGTCTTCCTACAATCATTTAAAAGGTAGTTAGGCACATGACCTACAATCAACTCGTCATGTGGTTCAAAAGTGTCTTCCTACCACAGCACTGTCTTGCTAAAATTGGGAGGTTGGTGGTGTGGTCGTGCATCATCTGTGATACCTCGAAAATCTTGACTTAATTTTTGTGTGATTCTTTTTTAAATCAAGACCTCGTAGGAATTTTTGAAGTCAATAGGTCTAGACTTGGATTGAAATTGGACTAAATTGGGTCAGGTGTTCTTTTCTCCCTTTTTTTTCCTTTACTAGGCCGTTTGGCCTAGCACCGCGGGGTCGGTCCTCCAGGACCGTGGGAGATGTTTCTTCGCGATTTAGACTTCTAAAAATAGCTGATTTAGAGCATTATCCTTCTTTTTGTTCCCTCATCAGTGCAATATCATCATCATCATCTGCTCAAAATCCTCTCTAGAAGTTGAGATTCAAGGAAGTGGAATTGAAGAAGAAAATTGGTGAGATGCCAACTGTAGGGAGAGTTTTCACCTATTTCCTCACGTTTTCAGCCCTTGCTTTCTTCAGTGTTCTATACACTTAGTACTACCATTTGCTCAATTTAGAATCATTATTTGAGCTTGTTCTGAGGAAGTTCTGAGTCTCTAAAGTTCACAGTGAGAGTGACTTGTGATGAAGTTGGGGGCTATTTTCACTATCTTGAAGACTTTGTTTGCTTTCGATTTCTTAAGTAATAGTGTGTAATGTCTATTTTTCGTGGCAATAGACCGATAGTGATTTGGATTTGGGATGAGATCCTATAGAGCTCATCGAAGTTGATTGTGTGGTGTAAGGAAGTAGGATTTTCTACACCTTCTTCAACAACAAACCGTCGTTATCATTTGTAACACTAATGTCTAGTTTCTCGGTTGGATGCGTCAACTGTTCACACATAAATATCATCCACTACAAAACATACTACACAAAAAATGTATCATAAATACTAAATAAATAATCATAAAATGTCAATTATTAACCACAAATCATATCCCACAAGCCTCCAGCATTATGCAACATTGTTGCCCGATGCATTACCCCTTGTATCCTGTTTGAACCCCTCAAATACCATCCACTGCACAATATATTAGAGAAAAATGTACACTATCAAAACATGAATTTATTGAAATCGAGTAATACATATGTCACCCGATATCCCCATCAAATTATACTCACCATCAAACACCAATGAACACAAAGTTAACATGGTTTTTGTGGATCATTGATGTTTCACTAGATAAATTACACAAAATTCATTTTGAAAATACAACACAGATTTACGTGCACCACTAAATATTATTTCATCTTCAGTAATACTTAAATCGTTGTACAGAATGTTCAAGTCTGAAAATCTGGCCATCCTCAACGCGTCTATCGAAGGAAGATAGTATCTCACACTACATGTGATTTTCAATAAACTGCTCGTCTTTGTATCAATTTCAATTGTCGATCACGAGAGAAACAAATTTTTGGGAGCTTGATTTTTTTCTGAATGCAGGCATCCGCACAATTGATGTAGTAAAAATCCTATCCAAGGTGAGCTTGATTTGTTATAAATTGAGATTGTATCAAATCAATTATGATTTTTTTTTCCTTTTTGAATCAATACTATTTTTTATTATGTGAGATTTGGTAGAATCTTTTTTCAAGGCAAGTTTGTTGTGAAACAATGATGTATCACATAATACTACAAAATGATCATTTCAGGATTCATTTTAAAAAATATTATATGCAGGATAGGAACCTAACCTTCCCTTTTTACTTAATTATAATATCAAACTCGACTATTTAATTTCTCATACCAAACATTACTTAATATTCAAATTCAAAAATTTGAATTCAAACTTCTATACCAAACAAGCACTAAATACTTATTAGTTACTTTTAAATTAAAATAAAAAAACAGATTATATTTATTCATTTGCTATGTACGAGGTTACATATTTAGAGAGTATTTAATTTATGCATCGAAATCGAAATTAAGAGGGATTTGAATTAATTGAATTTGGTTTTAAGATTTCACCCACCCCATTTATCTAATAATAGTAGCAAATCTCATAATGAATTCCTTTATCCCAAATATAAGTTTACTTTTTTTAAAGGAGAATATTTTATTAAAAGGATTTCGCCGAAGCAAGGACCAAGTAGTTCAATACAAATACGATCTCAATTTGCCAATGCGATAATTAATCGAGAAAGACTATCCAATACACGACAGGATAGTGCGAAAACTGAACATCGAAAAAGGACGTCATAACATCGAGCACGACCCATAGTGCTTGGCTAATGGATTCAAGTCATTATTGGGGGTAATTGTAGGAGGCTACAATTGTTTAGGCTAGACAAGGCCTACAAGAATAAGAACAAAAGTGGAAAGAAGGATACTAGCATTTAAATCTAAACCTTCTTACCAAACAACTCGTTAGGTATTAATATATTTTGATGTACATTAAAATAGGAGTATTTATTACTCTTACGGCCTGCTTGGTAAACCAATTAAGTACTTAATTTAAATTCAAGATTAAGTTAATTTATTATTATTTATTATCATGAATAGAAAATAACATCAAATATTTTTTAAAAATTAAAAATTATTTTAATCATTAATTTTATTTATTTTAAATTGATTACTTAATAATTCAGATTCAGTCACTTAATAATTCAAATTTTGGACTTTAGATTTATACCAATATTCAATTTTACCAAATGACCCTTATTTACACCGCCACTTTCTGGCAAACTAGCTCCCTCAATTCAAGGATTGTTTCTGGTTTAGATGGAACTAGTTATTGTAATATCCCATCGTTGTTCCCTAATTATCCACGACTTCGGGCCCATGAAAATGATTTTCGCGAGTGAATACCACAAGAACCCCAGTACGGCTATCTTGGGCTTTGGGTTAGCCAGGGCCTATTTATACCCTTATTTTGAGGGCTAGTATATTTTTGGCCATTTTATTATCTGAAAATCTCTATTTTCTTTCTAAGGAGTCCAAAGAGAGATAGAGAGGGCTAGGGCTTTATCAAGAATCTAGAGAATGCGAGAGCCATGTTGATTCGGCGTGGTTGGATCGGAGGACTGAGGTAAGACTGTATTTTTGGTTTATTTGGCTTGAGAGTTGTTGAATCCCTTGGGTAGGGTTAGGGTTGTTGAATTGTCAATTGTTGAATTGTAGGGTTTGTTGGTGAATCCGGCGGAGGTGTAGACTCGCCAAAGGTTGTGACAATCTGAGCTATTGTCAATCTACAATATCAGGCAAGGGATAGTATAGATTTTTACTCCTTTTTCCTTCCCCTTTCCTCGATCGGTGTGCCTGTCTGATCTATTTCGCGTCTTTGTAGTATTGCCATGTGGTATTGGATACCCCGGGCGAATACCACAACTTACTAGATGGGATCCACACTATCGGACAACAGTATTGATTACCGCAGTGGCAATTCCGCTAATGGCCCAATGAGGCTTTGAGCTATGTTGCTGGCTTTTTATGTTGTTTAATTCCTGGTAGAAATTGTTGAATTGGTTGGGATGCCTGGTTATGAAGTAAGGAACTTATGTGGAATACGTGTAGAACTTTGGTGGAGCATAACTGGATAAATGTACTGTCACCTAGATTGCTGAATAAATGGAGAATGGCAAGGTAGCCCGAATTATATAACTTAGAATGATTTTGCTATGCAAACGACTATGACATGACCATGTTGATATGCATGAGTTATGTGGCTATAGCGAGCTATGCCAGTTTATGTGATGCTAGTGAGTATGAATGTGTATTCTTTCCCTCACTGGGATGGCAGATCCTTTCCGGCTTTGAGTGCTGACGCAAGACCTATTGTGACTGTGGCAAATGACTGAGATATGATTCCCTGAAGTAGTCATTGAGATGGCCTACAGTTACCTCAGTGTGTTGAGAATTATATCACCCAGGTCTAGGTGTCAACTTAAATTTCATTGCATTGTATTTAAATTGAATAGGTGTGTACTAGGCCATGCATCATTTGCATTTATATATGTTTGTAGTTGAAGCATTGGTATGAGACAGTGTGATGGCTTTTGTCACTTTATTTACTTTATGTTTAGATTCATGCTTTATTTTCTATTATGATTATTGTTCCCCAGTTATCCTTTTTTCTATCTATCTCTTGCTCAGTACGTTGTATTAACTCCTTGTGTTCTTTATTTTTATAGATCCTCCTAGAGGCACAGCTGCTAGTCAGGATTTAGGGTTGAGAGGAAGTTATAGTACCATAGTGTAAGATGCATTATTTACTACACTTTGCTTTCTTCCATGTTTACTTTTGCTCATTATTGCTTTATCTATGGCTTGGTGATATTGTTAGTGGTCAAGAAGACCCTGAGATCTTGATTTATTTTTAGTTGGCATGTGACCATACTTGTTTGATTATGGATAGCAGGAAGGACTTATTTTAGGGAGAAGCTCATATATGAATTATTTGAGTTCTTTTAAATGACTGATTATGTGATTCCCTAATGTGTTAGTTATTCCCACGATGCATGCAATACTTTAAATTAATTGCTATAACAGTATGTGTTTTTGTGTTTAAATACTCTACCTCATGCTTGCGAGCTGGACTAACTGGCTATTAGTCTTAGTTAGCTAGTACGGTTGTAGCACTCTTGGTTGTGTCAATTGGGAGTTACAAAATGATATCAGAGCCTATATGCTCTACGTACCTATAAAAATTGAGACATAGGTGGTGAGTGTGTGTGGGGAGTGCATATAGCTTAGAATTGCATGATTGTTTTACTCCTGTAGTTGTTTAATTTTTTATCTATTCAGATCTAGGCACGCCGCGGTATAGAGTCCGCAAAAATGAATTCCACAGGACAATTCCACATACACCAAGGACTCGTTCGAGTGTCTCTGCGGTATTAGATACCACGGGCCGAAACCGCGGCTTTTTGTTATGTTGTTATTTATTTTTCTTGCTAACTTTCCATTAACCTCTTCTAACCTCTAACTTTTCTTTAGTTCAGGATGTTTTCGCATCACACTTTAGGCTACAGGTCATAGGGGTAGACCTAGGAGGAACCCAACACCGCCAGTAATGATCGAAATGGGCAGCATGTGGAGAAGGCCTTAGATAATGAGGTGGTAGATGGCACCCATGTGATGCGCCATCTGAAGAAGCAGGATGATCAGGATTTGCCTGAGGGAAGCAATGAACCTAGATAGAGGTAGGGGCCCAAGATCACATAGGGTACCTCACCTATGAGACAGCAGCCGAGAGCAGTGCCAAGAGCACTGTCGATCCCGCCATCTTTATGGCGCAGATGTTGAACTTAGAGACCCGAACACTTCAGATACTACAGAATATGCAAAATGCCTCAATGCAAGCGGCAGCTAGACCTATGAGCCAGTCCAGGCAATCCCGACTCAGATTGTTGATTTATCTACTCGAAACCGACTTGAGGACTTTTGCCATGTTCTTATCATCCAAATGTCCGTACAGGGCAGTGAATGATCCAAATTAAATCATTAAATATCCCAACCACTTTTATCTTTTCCATTCCCTTATTATTTCTTTTATTTTCCAACTCATTTCATATGCTGGGAGATCAAAAGTGACATAATAAAAATTGATAGAATCCCTTATTATATATATAAACCTTTCAAACAAAAAATTTTCAGTAGAAAATTTTCGATAAATCAAACACCAAACTAATGCTTTTAATCATTGTTTAATAATATTACATATCACTTAATCTTAATAAATTAAATATTTATATTCATTACATCTATTTTGATAACAACAATGGTAATAACTGAATTAATTAAGTGAATCTAATTAGTATGAGTAAAAAAATTTTAATTAAATGATTTAATTTTTACTTAATATTTATTAAATTAAAATTAACTTCAAATATTTTTTAAAATTAAAAAATAACTTTAATTATTAAATTTATTCGTCTTTAAATTTACAATTTAATAATTTAAATTCAACTACATTCAAACTTAAAATTTTCATTCAGCTTTAACCAATCGGCCATAGTTACCAATCACATCTGTTGAATAACACTCACTAGAATTTAAAAAATTCAAGGTAGGGAGTGACCACCGGATCATACGCTCTAAATTGAAATCTGGTAAAGAAAGAGAGCCAATAAGAATCAACGCTAGGCAGAGCTGCACAGGCAATTACATATTCATCGAGTGCTTATCTACATTACAAGTGCGAGGTGTACCTTTGAATAGACCTGCAGCTCATCCTTCTTTGTCATCTTCAATTATTTTCAGCCTCTGTTCAACGAAAGTTATTCAATTTAAAAATCCAAATGATTCCCATATGTAAAACATTTGGGCTAAAATTGCTAAAATTTGTTGAAGATCACAACAGAAAAATGTGTCAATTAATTCTACCTTAGCTGGTGGAGAATTATCCTTCAAGGACACACACGGAAACATTGCTCTGTAGAGTTTTGCATCTCTTCTATTGCTTTCTGCCTGAAGTTGTTTCAAATTCTTCTGTAATAAATTGACTTCCCTGTTGGTTTGATTTGCAATCAACATGGCATCATGTTTTTTCCTAGGCATTGCAGTTGCAGAGATATAATCATGAATTCTTATCCTAAATGAACTAATACCTGTTCTGAGGATCGGTTTCTAAGGCCTTCTTGATGTCGACTTCTGCCATATGCAATTCTGCAACCCCCATATAAGCCTGGGCTCGCCTGTACAATGCCTTCACATTGCATGACTCAATATCTAGAATCTGTCCTTGATCAGGGCAAGACAAATATTCATGTTTCAGTTGGATTATTGATCATGCTACACACAAACAGCAACCACAAACAACAATTGCCATCTTGTGTAACAAGAGTTGGTAATATTACCTTTGAGCATAGAGTTACTGCACCCAGAAAATCTTTTAGTTTTAAACAACAAGCTGCGCCATTCAACCAGCATGAGACCCTCAATGATGTAACCTCTTTCTTATCATCATCCGTGAAAGATCCATATTCACCTACAAGATTAGCTCCCTGAGAGAAAACAAGTGAGAGTGCGATTCTTCGGATCTAATAAAACTTTTCCACAGAGAATTTATGGAAGATATATCGACTGCGTTACCTTTTCATATTTTGCTGCAGCTCTTTGGTATTTTCTAAATTTAAAGAGTTGGTTGCCTTCTTCTTTCTTCCGAATAGCTGCCTCAATCCTCTCCTTATTACTCATTTCCCAAGGTGCTTTCTCCTTTTCCATAAATAGCAAATAGTGGAGAATTATTATTCGGAATACTACTGACAAGACTTAAGAGCAAGTAAGAAAAGATGTCACCAAAAATCAATAAATGGATATAAGTAGATGGCGGTAACTTGCAATCAGTCATGTTCAACTGAACTCAGGATTATGTTGTTAAAAATGCTACCCGGACGAAATCCAACATCTCAACTTCATAAAGAATGGTTGATGATGGGGGGACGGTAGCAAGGTCCCGATTTACTTCAGTACTTCCAAACCCATATTCAGGGGAAATAGTAACGACTGCAAATTCACTTTTCTTCATGGTACATGCTGCCTGATCCATTCCGTCAACCATTTGCTCTGCAAAAGCGATAAGATGTTAAAAATTAAAAAAAGAATTAAATAATAATAATAATAATAATAATAATATATTTGCTTCAAAATTGTGAAAAAAAACGACATTTATTTTATCAGATACTGACCTTCACCAGTGATGAACTCCAGCGGCTCTGAGCCATCAAAACCCCTACTCTCGAATACAGTACCATCCTCTAACATTCCTTTATACCTAACTGTGGAGCAGAAGCATGACACCGCAATTCAAGAATTCAACAAGAAAGAAAGTACGGCATTAATTCAGCTCCAGATGAAAGAACCATGGCATGGTTCAATTATATGTTTGAGAATTCAAATTTGTATAGTACTAGGTGATCTGACTGAAGGTCTTACAAGAGGTTAAGAACAGCTTCTCATGACCTCATCCCTCACTTGACATATATAAACAGAAAAAAGGAAATGACATTGCCCTTTGTGTCTTTTCATTGGTTTTTCATATTTTTCAAAGTCACACAATGCACTTAGAACAAGATCTTATCAATCTACATATTAAGGAATTCATGGTGCCATGCATTTCATTGTTGGCTTAGTGTCTAGTTGAAAAACTAACTTATCACTTAATTTTAGTGGTTTCATCAAGTTAGTTTGATATCAGTAAATCTGCTGACTTAATTGATTAAATGGGTCTATGTATAAAATGATGTCCAAAATTAAGTAATTTGAATTTCACTTATTGCTGAATGAGAAATTATTTAAACTACATTTTTAAGAAAAATTAAAATAATATTAGATATAATTTTTGTTGGTTTTAAATTTATCATTTAATGATTCAAATTCAATTACTTAATAATTCAGACTTTATGAGTTCACATCCCATTAACAGATGCTTAGAATGCCTAAATTAGAGCAATCATTTCAAACAAGGTATTCACTTTTTTTTAAAAGTACAAAACGTCATAGAACTCAACCATAGATTGAGGCACTCCACTGGTAAGTCTTAACATAAAGAAGTACATATTAGATAAAGCAAACAATTTCATCATAGTTCGAATACTTACTGGTAACAGTAGCACCTTCATTTGCAGTGATTGTACCCTCACCCTCCTTTAAAATCTTCTTTTTTACTTTCAAATCTCCAGTAATATCTACCACTCGCTTAAATGAAAGAAGCTCCAATGTCATACTCAAAGCAGAATTAGGTGGGATGGAAGGAAACTCATCGCTTGACTCCTTGCCAACTTCCCCAAAGGCATCTGTGGTAGATAGGAGGACAAAGCTACAATTAAACATCAGACTTAGAGAAAAAGAAAACAACATATACAAAAGGGTTAAAAGATTATTTAGCAATTACATGTACGTATGCAATGCAAACTGAGAAAACAAGAAACCACCAACCCATGATAAAGAAATGCAACATATACAGTTTAGTGAACTAAAAATCTAGTTCGCTTATTCAATATACCCACACGCTTGGAACACTACCCCTTAAAAATTCCAGCTACACAAAATCAGGAGTTCAAGAATTTAAGGTTCAGAAGGTAAAGGAGAAAGTAGAGAACTATTCTCAACAAGAAACAGGAAAAAGTAGTTTTTCTTCCTTCGCAAGGGCACAAGAGCATCAATTGCTCAACAACGGAAAAAACAATATTGCATCCACAACATATAATTGAATTGCTATAAAATTTGTTACCATTCCTATGGTTTATAAACTTATACTCTTTAACTTGTGAATTCAAATTTACCCAAAAATCAATACATGCAGAAGAATAAAAAATTGAACAGAAAATCATCATATAATTCCAACAAGGCTAGCAAAGCAATAGATAATCAGGTCTTGAGTGCAAATAAATGAGAAGCAAAAGGTGGGAGAAGACCTACATTTTGGCTGAACAACCAATTCAACTTGCTCTCCCTTTTTCATGGTCCTAACTGCATTAGTTAATGCTGGACAAAAGTGCCCTGCAAGGAGAAAAAAAACATTTAGGTCAAATGTAATTTCACTAGAAGTAGCTTCTCATGGGATAATACGAAATTAAGTATACCACAAATTACCATCTTCAATATTGAACTCCACACCCTCTTCATGCGTTTTTGCAACAATAGGCCCATGAATAAGCATTGCCGTGTAACTAACTAAAACATATAAAAAATATAGTTAGAAGATAATGGAAGGTTCATCTAAAAATGTTACGCTATTACTAGTTTCAATGTAAATCTCAAATAAATAAATTAAGTACCACGAACTTCATCCAGATCACCAGGAGGTCCAATCTGTTCAC
>MAYD01794236.1:0-10431 GCA_001909325.1 Ruellia speciosa
TTTTGCTGCATAAAAGAGATTTGAAACCATTAAGTTGCATATAGGAGATGCACTTGATGTGTATCACGTTGCATACAGATTTTATGCATTCTTAAGATACCACGTGTATGTTCCGTACTTAGTCTTCGCGACTAACTATGCTTGATGCATACAGGTACCAGAGGTCAGGAGGACACACCTCCTGGACGCTAGACACGCGGGTAAGGCTATGCCTTATGGATTTTGGTGAGGATGAGTGAACATATGTTTTTAACTGTTTGAGTGCTCTGCATTTCAGTTATTATTGTATGTTCCGTACTCCTTTTCCTCCTTTTGATTTTGATCATTCGGCTTGTATTAAATGGCCGAGTCCCGGGCGTGGGACATTTTCTTTCGGGTACTTTGTAAACTCGTAGCTTGCAGCCTGTAATATTATAGGCCTTGTTTTGCATGTTTTGGGTGACTGTCTGTTTCCAGTTTTATCATGCTGAGCTATGATCAGAGGGGACCAGTTTCCTAAAATCCAGCGTACTCTGATAGGATTAGAAAACGGTTAGCCTGAGCATCGAGCTTACTGAGGGTTATGCTGTAGAACCCGAGGTAAGTTAGGTGTGGCGGTAACATTTCGTCCGGTTTTAGAATCGGGGTGTTACAGCATACCCCCAAGCTGACACAGAAGTTTGGATCTCATTAATAATGGTCTAGCTATCAATTATAATCGCTTAATAAATGCTTCAGCCATCCCATTTTGTGTATGTTCATAAGGAACAAAATGTTCCACAGTAATTTCAATAGACATGCAGTAATCATCAAATGTATGTGATGAATATTCCTCAGCATTATCCAGACGGATTTTCTTTATCGGATAATCTAGAAATTGTGCTCGCAATTTAATAATTTATACGAGTAATCTGGCAAATGCCAAAATGTGAGTAGATAATAGGCACCCTTGGTACCATCGTGATAAGGCATCAATAAGCACCATAAAATATTTAAATGGTCCATAAGGTGGATCTATAGGTCCACATATATCACCATGAATTCTTTCTGGGAAAGTTGGGGATTCATTTCCAACTTTTATTGAGGATGACTTAATAATTAACTTTCCCTTAAAGAAAGCAGCACATGTGATTTTATTTGATTTTAGTATCTTTTGATTTTTCAACGGATGACCACATGAGTTCTCAATTATTCGCCTCAACATTATACAGCCAGGATGCTTAACTCTATTGTGCCAGGTAATAAAATTGTTAGTAGACTTTAAGTTTACCAAATGATGTGTTTCAGAGGCACATAATTTGGTATAGTATAAACCGGAGGATAAAGATTGCAATTTTTCTTTAACTTTCTTTCCAGCGATGACTAGAGTAATCAAGAGATACTCATTATTTTCCCCGTTTGATGTCTCAATATGATATCCATTCCTAAGAATATCATTAAAGTTTAGCAAATTTCTTTGAGCTTTACTCGAGAGTAGTGCATTTTCAAGCACAATTTTTGCTCATTCAGGGAGAAATATAATAGCTTTTCCAAAGCCTTTAATTAATTTGAAGTGTCATGTCACGTCCCAAAATTTAAACTATTTCGAAACGCTACTGCCGTATCAATTCATCTAAGGTAGTGGTCAGTTAACTTAGAATCTCTTATACAAGGCTGCGTTACAACACACAAGAGCACATTGACACACAAAGGTTCGGTTATCTTAATTAAGTCTTTCATGCTAAAGCGACAACAAATAACCAACAAACATATTGTACTCATAAACATGCCTTCAATACAAAACATAGAGTTAATCAGTAATCTCAGCATATCCGGGCTCACTGCCCTAATTCAGCCAAACCGGCTTATCAACATGTCAACTCAACCATAAAGGAAGTCCCCAAATCATATTGTAACACATGAATAACAAATCGGAAAGGACACAAAATATAGTCGATGCAATATAAGCTATGTCCACTCTCACCCCTAAACCCTATACTGTGTTGCTGCGCCTCCGTGAGGATCTATAAAAGAAAAACAAAGGGGTCAGTACGACGTACTGAGCAAGGGAATACAAATGCAAGAAGTATGGGGTAAATAAAACAGAATAGATATAAACAGGCAATACATCACACCGTTCCATACCGTTGCTTCAACCACATAGAACATACACTTATGCACGTGATGCATGACCTAACATACACCTATCTACCGTATATGAAATGCAATTCAATGTGATGCCTAGGCCAGCCCCTAGCTACTGCCTTTACCGGCAGTGAAACACGCCTTTACCAGCGACCTACAGTCCCTGCCTTTACCAGCAGAAGGGGACCTCCGACATGTCTTTACCGCCATGCGGGGCAATGCAGAAACACTGGACATGACTTTACCACCAAGCCAGAATGCAAGTGAGACCACTGACATGTCTTTACCGCCATGCCAGGAATGCATATGAGACCCTGCCTTTACCGGCAGACAATGAACATGGACACGACTCGACCGTCGTAACCACTAATGCACATACCAATCATGGTAACACACAAGCAAGGCTTGCCACAGCCACAAACCGGCTTCATGCAATAACATGCATAATCATCTCAATCAAGGAATAATTCAGGCAACCTATTCACCTAGGTTCACATGCTAATAAACTGCCCTATTAGATTTCTAAGGCTCATGCAACTCACGATTCGACAACCTAGGTTCGATGTTCCTAAATCATTACAATTTCCACATGAGGTCCAAGTATCAAGACTTATCATCTATCAAGTCTAAGAGTCAGGGCAACATACGTCAACTATCAGGAAACAGCTAAATGAAAGCGTAGAAGAAAAGTGGAATGAACCAGGCATCACACAGCCCATCTCTGGCAGAGGCACGGTTTAGGAGGACCGCGCCATCGACCACGCGTTCTCCAGTGAGGACCGCACCATCCAAGGTACGGTTCTAGGACCACGGTCCATAGGGACCATGCGCTCGACCACGCACGTACGGTCCGAACAGTGCACTTCTCGACTCAACCTGGGCAGGAAAAATCACACACAAAATGCATCATAAACCCATGCCTAATCGTCGGGAAGTGTTTTTCTCCAATTGGCAAGCCTCAAAATGCCCCCGAACACTCCGAATCCTTCGACGAACTCTTGAACCCTAACAACCAAAATCCCCCAATCACTATCATCCACAATCCATGGAAAACGATAAATCCTAATAATGGTGACTTACCTCGATCCCTTGAGTGAATTGGGAGCAACAAGGAATACAATCCAAGAGTTGGAGATTTTAGAATTGAGAGCACAATATGGCTAGGGCGACACAAGGTAAAAATTTTCTGTAGCATAAATGAAACCAGGCTAGGGTTAGGATGAATAAAAACTGAACTTCAAGGGCCAAAGCCCACTGAACTGGGCTAGGCCTCACGCGGTCCTCAGCACGTGGTCCTTGCCGACTGTGCGCTCAACCGCGCCTCGGCCAGCGGGTTTGGGGCTTTACATGCCACTGATAGTACCAACAGTGGATTTTCCCATCTTCAGGTGGGAAAATGATATGGGAAAAAATCCCCCCCATCTTTTCATATGATTTCGCTAGGAAAGATCATTGTGAGCATTCAAATTGCACCTGGGATAAGCCATTTCATTCGCTAAATGCTTCTTTAGCTCACCCCTAGCTAGGGCGACAACTTTTCTCACAATTTGGTGAAGTATTATGTAGGATTCGCTCGAAGTGGACGGCATTCACTGAAGTCTGAATTTGCTGGGAAGCTGAACGGTCTCCAAAAATTCCCGCACCTATGACTCTGACATTGACAACCTTACATTTGGACAAATTAAGATAATCATTGCAGCCATGCAAATCCGTCAATGGGTTGCTTCCAGACAAATCATAGTGCTTAAGGAAAAGGTTTTGCCAATTCTTCAAGCTGAAGACTAGAGTTCCAAACCCTCTGTAAATGAAGAAGTTTCTTGCATCAGAAGAGATATAGCACGGAGGATCGAGAAATTGACCTTCATCCATTCTCTAGAAGTAAATAGTAGACGTAGAACCATTTTTGCAAAATCTGATTGCTCGTTTATGCCCTTTAATTTCTGTACACATCAATGTTTAATCTAGATTTAGCATTATCTTTTCAGTAATTAAAATCTCTTACTTATTTCAGTCTGTTGCATTACTTTAAATCTAGCGTTGAAACGAACCCCTTGATTATTCATTGTTATTCTCAAGGGGCAAGTTCATCAATTTGGAAGCATTTAAGTTAGATTCCATGCAGACTACGCTCATCATGTCTTTCTCAGTCATTGCATTTACTTTTCTTATATCCAGCACGAGTAGCTAAGTTAATAGAAGTGGCGCTAGAGTGATTAATGGTACCTAGAGTAAAGAGGAATGTTTGAGTGTAAATGCTTTACACACCCCCTTGAGAAAAGGCTCATTTAATACATGCTAATTCACAGATAAATCTAGAATAAGGCATCGAGGATATCTGCTTTCGCAGATAAGAGCAAACACCTATATCTCGGAGTGATAAGCTACACACCAAACTAATCGTATTTGAGAACATGTCCCTTATCAGCGAAAGCTGAAGGGATACAATACCCAGTATTACAGTGGAAAATTAATTTGAATTTAAACCGGATTAACAGTTAAAAACATTGAAAATCAGTGTAAATTTTTCGCGAATTAATTTGGAAGAAATTAATTTTTGAAGTGTGAAAATAAAAAGGGATTGGGCCGAACAAGAGTTTGGACACCGTCAGAATTTGTGATCAGAATCATGTTAATAGTGGGAAATTCCCAAGAAATGATTTATGAAAATCGAGGATTTCATAAATCAAGGGAATAAATGCCGGAAGAGGAAATTGAGAAAGGAAATGAGAAAATTTCATCATGGGAGTAATCAGATCAAGAAAATAATTAGAAGAAGCTAATTATATAAGCTATTGTTCGACACGAAACTCAAAAAGTGATGAACAGTGACAGAACAGTTCAATGTCGAGGTCTATTGAGGTTTGGTAGTCAGTGTCGAGGTTTGGAAGTCAATGTCGAAGTGGTCGAGGTGTTGTCGTGGCTGTTGAGGTATGGCAGAAGTCGAAAAGGGTTTTGTGTCGAGGTTCTTGTCGAAGTGGGAAAGGTCGACGGAGGAGAGCTCGACACTCGACAAGCAGGAGGGTGTTGGTTGTTTTGTTTTAAAGGTGTGTCGTGTTTTTTAATTTATGTGTGTCGTGTTTTTTGTTTTTTTAAAAAATATGACACAATACTAAAAAACACGACACACCTTGTAAACAAAAGTACAAAACACGACACACCCTCAAAAAGTAAAAAAACCCGACAAAAGTGAAGGAGTTAGTGCGCGCGGGGCCCATGAGGTCTTGGAAGGATGTTGGTTTGGTTGTTGTCGTGTTTTTTTGATTTTGTTGTGTTTTCTAATAGAATAAAAAACACGACACAACAGACTCGGAAGAATAAAAAACACGACACACATGGAAAACTTGACACACTCTGCATGGGAATAACATCACCAGTTTTGAATCAAAAACTCGACACAGGTGGGTCCCAGTGGATTGGTTGGTCGGTTTTATGTTTTTTGTTTGTGTCGTGTTTTTTTTGATAGATTAAAAAACACGACACAGCTGTGGCAGAATAACAAAAAACACGACTGACAGAATTAAAAGACACGACACAAAGGCATGCAGAACGCGACACACTCAATTTCAGAATAAAAAAACACGACACAAGGAGTGTGTCGAGTTTTTTTGGTTTTGGTAAAATTGATTTTGAGGAATGGAAATCAATTGATTCAGCCTAGTCTCTTTCATTCTATTGTGTAGTATAAATAGCAGACTTAGTGGATTTTTCATTCACTTCTTCTCCTTCAGCTAGAACAGATACTCCCAACAATTTTCTTCTTCTTCTTGCTCGAACTGCATGTCCAGATTTCTTCATATTTAGAAGGAATTTTCACAATCCGTTGGTAAATCCTGAATCTACACTTTGTGGCCAACACTTTGGTCGGTTTAGAATTTTCATTCGAAAATTTTGGGTCAATGTAATACCCCGTATTACTAATCAAGGTTAAGGAATAATTAATTAAATTTAACCGGATTAATTAATTGCGAAATTTTGGGGTGACACTTAGTAAATAAAAAGTGTGCATGTGACCAATAGATTTTTAAGACACTTATCGACATACGAATGGATTGGAAAAATCAAAATATAGCCACTTTGAAAAATTTCCAGACTTAAAAAAAAAAAGAAGAAAAAGAAGAAGTCTGGTGGGCTGTATTTTGTAACTCGACAACTCGAGCAACTCGGATTACTCGAGTCACTCGAGATACTCGAACGAACTCGAGATTTACTCAGATACAATCGGGATATTCAAAGAGCATTCGAATTCAGGTGGTGGGACCCAGGGAGACTACTCGATTCACTCGTGATACTCGAGTTACTCGGATTACTCGAACAGAATTCAAGTAATATCGAGATATATCGACTTCATCGAGAAAAATCGAATCTATTCGATACTCCATCCTCATCCAATTCAGATTTCTACCTCATTTCCCAAATTATTTGAAATTACTCAAATGCCACTCGAGTAATTCTCGAGTAATTCCCCCTTATCCAAATTATGGCTTATTTCCTCTCTCATTCCATTTCATTTTATTTCTTTTTCCATTCGATTTACCTGAACATTATTACTACTATAAATACCCTTGTTCCTCACTTAGAATTTTTACACCCCATTTTTATCTTCATCTTCTTCAAGCTCCAGTAAGCAATATTCATCTTCTCCAGGTAATTTCTTCTTCTATCACACCATGTTATCTTTATCACATTATGATTTTCATAACATGCGCAGAATGTTGTTGAATCTGCTTAGCATTTTCATGGTTTATGTTCAATCTTCATTTTTATCAATGTGATGCATGAGCCATGTTATATGTTCTTATAATCTGGAAATGTGTTTATAAGATAATATGGATTTTGACACCTAAATAAACAGGCATTCTTAATCTAGTGATTTTTAATATAGATCAAACACCCATTTTACTGATGAACTGGATGAATGTTTAAAGTGTTCTTCATCCTTATTTTGTGGGATTTTTATTGACAATATGGATTAAGGTACTGTACATTATGGGAGTGTACGTATTATGCATTTAATGTCCTGTGGGAATTAATTATTTTAATACCCACAGCATGTCAGAATATCTTACTGACTCAATAAAATAAGACAAGATTGGAAGTTGGCCATGCTGAACATGTTAAACATTTGAATCAAGATATCAACTCGAATTTTCCCCAAAACTACTCGAATTTTATTCGAGCATCAAGAAGGCATTCAAATCAGCCTTAGCAATTCCATTCCATCTGAATTATTTATTTAACTCGAAATCACCCTCACCTATTTGAATTTCCGAGGCATTCGAATCAGAATCAATTAATTGATTCATTTGATTACACACTTCATTCAAATTTCTCGAGATATTAGAATATCAACAAGCTATTCGAATTATTTCCATTTCATTCTTTTGGGCTTTCTGTTTTGAATTCGATTAATACCTGTACTAGTTTTATTATTTTTGGGCTTTTAATAAATTGTCCAAACCCACATCAACTAAACAAATTGGTGGATGTGTATTTAAAATTATCCAAGTCTTGAGAAACTAATTATTCCGGATAATTTTATTAGGCTCTTCCGATTGTTAAGTACGGCATAGGACTTTGGATTGTGATTGGATTATTACTACGAGATTTTATCAAGTTGTTGATAAATGTATGGAATGCATTATATTGGGCAACCATAAGTCCCACATAATTATTGCAGTGCCGATTATCACTCGGCCAGGTAAATTTAATTCATCGCATACCATACTTTGTTTTACCGCTTTAATTAAATTATGTCGATATTAATTGCTCCCCTTCTGAGAAGATGGGATTGTTGATCTGAGTATGTCTTATATATGTTGATTATATTAATGTGTGGCATAACTGTCATCCACTTGCATAAATCACCTCGTATGAAATTTGGATCAGTATGAAAGATACTAAGTCTACCAAATAACGACCAAAGCATATCAATATCTTTGTGTCGATTTGGACTTGGCAAATACTAAGAATTACTATACGACTATTAAGTGAACTCTAATGCATTCTGTAAAAGATGTAAATACGTAAAGTGGAATAACGGAGTGGATCATGTCGGATGCTCTTGGACTGATCACATTAAGCTTAACTCGGGACTTAGAGTAAGGTATCTCTCTATTTACTTTGTGTACTGTTTTACTCATCGGGGGTAGCTCCCCTTACGTGAGGTTTACCGGTAATTTAAGAATATGTTGAGTGTGAACTATTAGATTTATAGTTCCTCTTTTATATACGTCAATTGAGACTACTTAAGCCATGATGTGTCGATTGGGTGACTCCATCCACACATGACTTGATTGTTGATGTTGGCTATTTTATTCACTCTAAGATGTCCGGATCCCCCTACTTGTGGAGCACGCTAAGTGGGGATTACCTGCGCTGTAGCCCACGTGAGCACGCAAAGGTAATGTCCTGAGTTGTGTCGTAAGTAGTCGTGTGTGAGACTGACATTGACCATACATACCAAGACTTGGCTAACAGTTCCAAGTGTGTATGTAAGGCACCGCGTACCCGAAGGAACTGTGGACCCGGTGATGTGTGTTGCATACTTTGAAGCCATGTTTTAACTGTTCATGTATTCCTTGAAAGCACTTGCTGAATTACATTTTTCCAACTTATATCTGTTGCATTATTTAAACTAATACCGATGGTAGTATTATGGAGATATTACATCGGCGTCTCATATTCACGAAATGCATTAATATGGATGTGTGTATTTCATACTTAGTCTCACGACTAACGATGCTATTGTTGCATCTCCCAGGTGACGCAAATGATCGCGGGGATATCCCTCCGACGCATTAAGGGATTGGGCCAATACCCGAGGGTTGTGAGGTCGAGAGAACCTTTTGAGTATTATTGCCTATGTGTTTACTTAATTCTCTGAACCCTATTTACTGCTTTCTATTTAATGGCTTGTTCTGGCCGTGTCTCGGTGTGAGACTTCATTCTTTCAGTACTAGTAGTTGTAATCAGACTTTTAATCATTCTATGTCAATGTGCTCTTTATTCCAAGTATGCTAAGCTGCGATAAGAGGGGACCGTGTTTCCTGAAATCCAGCGTACTCTGATAGGTTGAGATAATGTTTAGCCTGAGCACCGAGCTTATGATGGAGTTTAGGGTTAGATTTCATTATGAGTAAATGTGGCGATGACGTGTCCGGTTTATGGGAATCGGGACGTTACAGTCGAGGTTACTGTTCACAGCCCTATATTTCCAGAATTTCAGATTTTGGCAAAATGGGGAAATTTGATGATTTTGGTTCCAATGGACCTAATGAAACCTAAAAATGTGATTTTTGGCCTAATTATTGGATTTTTGGGACTTAGAATATTTTTTAAGTGTTGGATTTGTTCTCAAAGGGTTTCAAAGAACCTAATTTTATTTTAATTGGGATTTTTGGAGTAATGTCATTTTTGGGGTCAAGACCCTAATTTCTATTAATTCCATTGTATGGAATTATTTTCCATATGAGCATTTTAATATTTAGATTGGGTAAAAATGCAAATCGATAGCTGCAGAAGTAGGAATAATGACACCTGAGGTAATATTTTTTCCTTAAAGTAGAGACCCAGAAACAGGTTTACGAATACCATCAATATCCACGGCAGGAGCAGCAATGAAAAAACTTGTTTTCAAAAACCCTAATATAATTTTTATAAAATATAAAAGGGGGGGTTTTATTTGCAAAGTGGATTTTCTAAAGTCAAGTTTATTTTCTTAAACCCAAACTTGTTGCACCGTCGATAGTACGCGATTGAGACTGAGACGATTGAGATATAGTGGACTTAAGTCGAAGAGGATTAATTTGTCTCAGTCTTCTGACTAAGTTGGAAGGATAATTAATTAGATCTCTTTTACCTTGTAGGTGATCCTGATCGTAGCTGTCAGTAGGACTTGCTTGCCGTTTGCTGTTTGTTTAATCAAGACTGTTGATTAAGGTATGAACATCACATGCGGGCAACCATAAGTCCCACTTAAATTGGAAGTACCAAATATTAATCGGTCGGGTAAATTTAAATTGCATCATAGCCAATTTATTTATTTTACCCTGGTAATGATTTATCATTAAATGAATATTGTAATTCTTTATTCTTTGATGTGTTTGTTTATATATCTGCCTATGTGTCCATATGCATAAATTACCTCATATGTAATTGGATTTGCATGTAAGACACTAAGTCGACTAATTGCGGGCGGATGATTTTTATACCTTCGTGCCGGATTGGGCTAAGGCAAATATCCAGAGGAATTGAACGGTTAAACGTATTACGTAAAGTGCAATGCATTTAAAAGACGTAATTACGTAAAGGAGAAATAAGAGTGGTGTC
>MAYD01794270.1:0-21692 GCA_001909325.1 Ruellia speciosa
TCAAAGCATGCCTAAACAAGCATAAATAACAAAGTAAATCCCGTTGCCTGAATTGATTGGATTGAAGAACACTTGATAAACTTGAAGAAAACCCTATTTCGGTTGATAATCAGCCAACTTCCCGACGACCTAGAGAACTCAATACTCATTCAATTATAGATCTAAAACATGTTCTGGAAACTAGGAAATGTATACTACAAAACTCATGAAGAAACCAACCTGAAACTCCAAGTGGAACTAGATGAAAATCGAACCCCAAGTCAGCTACCTGTTAATTCATAAGCTGGAATTAAGTTATGGAAGCAGCCATCTTCAAAGGACTCTACAAACCTCATTTCTTAACCAATCAACAAACCGAAACTTGTTCTGAAAACTAGAAGAAGGGTACTACAACTCTTATGAAGACACTAACCTCAAATACCAAGTGTAAAGGATCAAAAATCACTCTTCAAGTCAGCAGCTTGTTTACTCAAATCTGTGACAGCAACTTTTCACCAACTTTGAGGGTAGATTTCTCTATAATAAAAACTCCAAATGGAAAAACTAAACCAAGGACCCTAAAGTATGCTGCATAAAGATCATTTATCTGAAGAAAGTGAAACCAAACTCCATCTCTAGGCTATGGAAAAGTTGGGCCAAAGGGAGCTACTTGATTGCACATAACTCCTTGTTTCTTCAAAGCTATCTAAGGATCAGACTCCTCTACTATTTCTGGACTGAAAGTGAGGTGGAAAGGCATGATACACGTAGCCAAAAGGATAAAATCAAGAAAACAGCCGCCTCCAGCGGCGCGGTTTTGCAAGGACCGCGTGCCCTTGGTCAGCCTAACCTCTGTTGATCTTCTCAAACTCCTGGACACAATGGTATTATTCTTACCTGGATTGGCTATATGGTTTAGAAGTTATGTGCCAAAAGATCCGTCTAGGAACACAATTTTTAGTCGAAACGACTCCCTAGGTGATGCAACGACAACACAAGGGTTATGACGTGAAAATTTAGGGCATTACAAATATGGCCTCGACTCAGTTGCCAGTCCGACATAGCCTTGACGTCGTATGCCAGGTCATCATGACCCTGACATCGATTGCCAGGCTATTTGGTCTAGTCTACTGCTGCCAGGCCGACATGATCTCAACGTTCATGCCAGTCCAAACACGGTCTTGACTTCACATGCCAGGACGTCATGAGCTTGACGTCGTCTGCCAGGCCACCTAATAGGGGAAGGAAACCTTCCCGGGTATTCCGAAGAAAAGAAAGAAAAGAATCAGGGAAAGAGAGAGAAGTAGTGCTATTACGAAATAAAAGCCATAAGAACAACAACCATAACATCGGGGTAGGGGAACTCAATGTAAACCCTTGCCTATTAGGATCTTCGACTTCCCGCGTGTCTAACTTCACTGTTTCCTATGCGCAAGCTTTACTTCGGCAGAACCTTCCCTTAGATTTCTCAACTTCAAAGTCACCTAAGTAACCTTGAACACTTCCCTAGTCTCTACAAGACAAGGGATTACCTATGGAAAAGAATGGGAGGGCAAGGAAAGAGAGGGAGAGGAGAGGAAATGGCGGTGGTGTGGTATGGAAATGGTGGGGTGAGCTTGTATTTATAGAGAGGTATGGCAGGGTCTTGGGTTTCCTTCATGGTTAAGTCTCCAAAAAAAAATCCCCCCATGTTTAACAAGGAAGAAATCTAGAATTTGGCTGTTTCTGTGTCCAGTTTTGTAAAAATCTTTTAATATAGCAAACTTTGTCCAGTTGACACGAACCATACCTTTCTGGAAACCTCAGGATGTCTACTTCAAATGTTAAGAAGGGGTCAAAATCAGATTCACAATAGAAAGACTCGAAAAACATGAGTTAAGAAACTATTGATGTAATCAAATACACAGCGGCGACACTGTTTTGAATCAAACTTCTGACCAGGTAAACGACCTCCAAAAATTATCAATGATACGGAATTTGAAAGCTATTGCGGTAAGGTTTCCAACCATATAAGGCTCAAAATGAGATTCAAAGGAGTTAAGATACAGCAAGCAAAAGAACACAGATCAACAAATATGTCCCGTCACTGGACAGTGGCGGTACTTGATCCAAACGCACATTTGACAAGGCAAACATTGTCCAAAATTTACTCATGATATACCATCGGAAAGATAATTCGACAAGGTTACCAATTATGTGAGGCTCATCACGAGATTCAAAAGCATCAATTCCCAGAATTTCAAAGAACACAGCTCTTACGCAGCTGTGACGAAAATCGCAAGAACTTAAAAGAAGAATTTAAACTCATATATAACCCTTGCTATACGAAAGGCTTACTTCTCTTATATAGTCTCCTAATCTTCTACTTTTATGATGTATTGTATTGGGTCTTTACATTAGCCTTCTCCTGCATATTGTCGTGATTTTTGGTGTCGTGGTGTCGTAGTTTCCAAAACTACGACACAACCCAAACTACGACTAGTGTACACTCAAAATGCCTTCTTCTGTCGTGGTTTTCTGAACCATGACACACCCAAACCACGAACTACGACATGCCACCTTACCTTAACCATTTTCCTTGATTGTCATGGTTTCCTTCGGTCGTTGCTTATGTTGTAGTATTAAACTACGACTTAACCATCCACGACAAACCAATTCCTTCTTTATTTCTTTCATTCTCTGATTCTCATTCCTCAAATTCAGTTTCTTTGAATTTCTTTCTTATTTCCCATTGGACCCTTTATTTATATAATTAGAATTTCTAATTAATTTCTTGGTCCGATTTCTTATGTAATAAATTTTTCTGATCTCCTTCGTGGGAAATTATTTTATTTATCACGTTGGATTAATTTTCTTTCACCAAAAGACAAATTAATTCATTTAATCTGAATCCTTCTATCCCATGAATTCTTCATAGGTAATTTTTCTCAAAATTACCATGCTCACACTTTTTAGTCTCTCGATGTCGCGTCATCGATTTCCTTTCGCGTTTCGAAATTAATTATTTTCAAGTAATTAATACACGAAAATTTATTCTAAATTCCAAAGAATTACATTCTAATTCGGTTTAAATCCGAATTAATTCTACTAGTAATACTGGGTATTACACCGGGACCCCACCCAAGCCTACATACGGGTCCTCGGGACTACGGAAGCCTGGTCCGGCCTGAATAGCATCCACGTCACCTGCAAAACGAGATTCGGACAGTCTGTCACATATAAAAGGCGTCAAATTATAACATGTGGGAAGAATACAGACATATGTGCACAATCTAAATGAAACGTCGTACCTCTGTAGCGGAAAGTTGGTCCAGCTGACGCTGTAGTGCTTGCAGGTGCGCGTTCGTGTACGGATCAGCCTGAACACTCCACATACCGACATGGGGGTGATCAACATCCACCACTAGCCTCTCGCGATGGGGTCGAAAGCAGGGAAAGTACTCGTAAATCTAGGCTTGCAGCAGCGTTAGGCATCCGGTGACCTGGGCGCAATCATCTCGGCCAGCAATCCCCAGCTGTCTGTAAAGATACGCTAGTGCGCCCGACCCCCACGAGAGCCTTACGGTGCCCGTTACCCGCTCCTTGACCTCCCACATAAGGTTCGGTCGGACAGGGTTCCCACTCTTGTCCATGAACTAGGTGGAACCCAGCACGAGCCAAATCAATCCGGCGATTGCTGTCCGCGGGCTCCTCTCGGTCATGCATCGCCGCATGACAGTGCTAGTGCGCACGCCCCCACCGTTGTAGTTTGGAGCAGTCAGCAGGGACTTCGAGGAGCGACATTGTCTCCTCCTTGAGGTCCTCCATCGAGGGTCCTCAGTGATCATCCTGCCCTCCACCGGCACGCAGAGTATGTGCCACACGTCGTGCAGCATGATGGTCATCTTCCCGAACAGCATGTGGAATGTGTTGGTATCGAGCTGCCAACGCTCCACAAACGCTGATACCAACGCTGCATTAATGTGCTCGAACATGATGCCCGGAAGGTGCGAGAACCCTGTCTCATCCACCAACGCCCTCACCGTCTACTGCATCTGCTGGTGCTCCCTGACCAGCGTACGACAGAATGTCATCCGTGTCTGGCACCGCAACACGCCTCTATAAACACCGTCATCGACACGCAAGGCCATGTGCACGAGAAAGCTGAGGATGACGGATGCATCGATCGGGCACCCGGAACAGGCGTTGTGACCAACTAGCTCCTACCCACCTTGTAACACCCCGATTCCCGTAACCAAACGATGTTACCGCCACACCTAACTTACCTCGGGTTCTACGGCCTAACCTTTAGTAAGTTCGGTGCTCAGGCTAACCATGTCATCTAATCCTATCACATCAGAGTACGCTGGATTTCAGGAAGCTAGTCCCCTCTTATCACAGCTCAATATACTAAACCTTACCTTGAAACAGTCAGTCGCCCAAGTCACGTATAATAATAGAAAGATTCTATTACAAGAAAACAGAACTGTCCCACGTCCGGGACTCGGCTACTTAATACAAGCCGATAAACAAAATGACATGAGGAAAATAAAGGTCAGACATATTCAGATAACTGAAATGCAACACATATAACAGTTAAACAGATATGTCCGCTCGTCCTCACATAACCCAAAGGCGAAAGCCTTACCCGCGTGAACTAGTGGCCTGGAGGTATGTCCTCAGGTCACTTGGCACCTGTATGCATAAAGCATAGTTAGTCGAAACGACTAAGTACGGAACATACACATTGATGCACATGAGTATGATCGTGAAATGAATTCCACCCTGAGGTCATTCCGTAATGCACTCAGAGGGTTTAAAATCCAATGTCCTTTATTCAAACCCTGCAGGTTTATTAAACAAACTCGAATGCAACCCAAGAGAGAGCCATTAAATGAAACGTGCTCTATGGTCTCAAAGGTTATGAAAACCAATGCACAGATCAATATGCAATGCATGCCACACTGAGCATATCCCTCAGATATACCTCAACGGTTTTAAAATCATTTCATGCAACAGATTACCATGCAATATGAATAAAACCCATTAATATGCCTCATGTAACAGATCAAAATGCAACATGAATAATGACAAATAACCTGTTTCGCGTAGCAGATCACAATGCAACATAAACCAAAACCAAGACTATAAGCTCCTGCAAACAGTTACACATAACCAAATAGAGTATATAACGACCTAGATAACCTGAACAACGGGGGGCTCCACCAACAGGCCCGTTGTCAAGTATAGGGTATGCTTGGGCAAGGCAGGCTGGAATCACCCAAGGCCGAACCGTACACCAAAGCACTGAAGTGTGAATAGGGACATAATAGGGTTATCAGTAAGCACCAGATACCCTTATCCACTATCACTGTTGGGTGGCGGTTAGGAGATCATTATAACTACCAGAGGACACGAGTCACCCCACACGTCCCAGCTAGAACTCCCTCATCTAATCTTAAATTACCGGTAAACCTCCAGGGGTGCAAATCCCAAGAGTAGACTAGGATATTTTAACGTAGAAAGCAAGCTTCCCACGGGTGGACTTTCGAGCCCTATGGCGATCAACCCAAGGGTAATAGTTGGTCGTCACTCTATCTTTCTCTTTTCGTGATTATCCATATTAATGAAGTAATCACCGACATTAATTTAATCACGTAGTGTCCACTTTTTGAAATGCCTTTATGTCGGTCCAAAACAAGGAATAGCTGTCACTTGCTCGGTTTCCAACAGGCTTTACCAAGTTACATGCAATTCCATACTACAAGCAAGATTCATTTGACCTAAAATGACTTACTAAGCAAGTAATTCACACAAGCACATACCAGGTAAATCATGCATAGCAAGGTACGAACATACATTCTGATGAAGAAATAAATAAATACGTCATGTATTTAAATTCCTAGACTTAGTATCCTAAGTCCTAGGCCAAAAACGGGTCTTATGGTTGCCCAGTGTAGTCCGTACCATTATCTACAATCTTCTGAACCTTGAATGGAAAATCAGAAACTGACACTGATAACTGCCACGTCACTGATTATCTGAAACCCGGAACAACTGACATTAATTTCCCTGAATCAATTATCCAACTCAAAATATTTTAATTTAATTATTTGCCTAACAATTAAATTAAGATAGTCATCCTTTAATTTAATTGTCACCTAACAATTAAATTTAATAATAACCCCTTAAATTATTATTATTTTTCTTATTGGATTTTATTTGTTTAGACTGCTCAGAGGTTTCAAGTGCAGTATCTGCAAATGCAATCACTTGTCCATATCTCTCATCATCGCAGGAAACAAATAATTAATTAATTAAAATTAATTAAGTGTCTCATTAGGTCATTAATCCCAATTAAGGAATTAATTAAGTCATTAATCCAACTGCCAGCCGCCTGAATCAATTAATTACTCTGCCAAGGCCCATTCTGTAGGTCCACCTGCTGAAATAATTAAATTAAACCACCAACCTAGTCCAACTAGCAATTATTCATTATTCTGTCAGGCCTACACACCAGCATAATTGAGGTGCTTGGCTGCCAACCACATAAGTGGGGCAACACAAACATCGATCCTCAATATCAAGCCCTCGGATTTGCATCCCTCATTGGGCAATCAACAGATCCACTACACCCTTGACAGAACCAAACTGAACACAACAGGATCAACTAGATCCATGACAGAAGATCAAACCAGCAACAGATCTATACTGGACGCAGAACCCACTGGAACCACATCAGAAACCAAACAATCACAGAACCAGCTGATGCTATAGCAGAAACCAACACAAGTGACAGATCCAAATCAAACTCGACTATCCCACACATCCCAACCTCAGATTCTATGTGAATCATCATAGGCTCCAGTTTCCACACTGTAACCATAACCAGCACACAACAGAGACCAAACCAGCAATGCTGGATCAAGGCAACACAGACACTGTCTTCCCCAACTGCAACTGCAACCAGGACACAACCTTAACAGATCAACTTTAATCTTATCAGATCCAAAACCAAAACATCACAAACCAAACAGAGACCAAGTGCAACCAAGTATGTGCCATCCTACCAAAATCATGTTTTTGGTGGTTGCACAATTCATACAGCCCTCACTTCTCATCATTGGGCATTACAACATGACCATACCAATAATCTGACCAAACAGAACAACGATACCAAACCCGAATCAAACACAACACAGTACCAGAACCAATCGACCAAACGGATTAAGGACACCAACTAAATCGGAATCCATATACAATATCAACAAAATCCCAGAACACAATATCCATAATCGACAGAAATCCCCAAATCGAAGAGCTAGGGTTCATAGGAGATTACCTTCGGCAGTAAGCGATTGGAACTCCCAACTCCAATAATCGAACTCCAATAATTTGAACAAATGTCAGGGGGGTTGCTCCTTATATACTGGAGCCGTCCACCAACATCCCCAAACCTTCGACATCGCCCGAAACCCAAAATCCCCATCACCATCGGCAGATTCAAGATAAGATCTGCCACGCCGAAACTTTTGACCCTTTGTCTCCAAGTATGCGACCTGGCCAAAGGCCAAAGGTCGATCGACTGAAAGAGACAGCAAATGTCGAAGGTTCGACATTGAAGAAGAAGAAGAAATGTCGAAGCCTTCCGTTTGTCTGAATGAAATCTGAAGAAGAAACCTTAATTAAGAATTGAATTCCCTCATATTCCAATTGAGTCCCCGGCCTTCCAATTTAATTCAGTCAGGTCCTCAATATTTTAATTTAATGCAATCGAGTCCCTGAATCTCCAAATCTTTAATTTCAGTCCTTAAACTTTCTGAATTTCCGATTTAGTCCCTGAAGTTTCCAAACTTCACACTTTGACCCCTCAAGACATTCAATATTCCACTTTCCACTCCGGGGAATATTATTTACTAAATGTCGCCCATTGTCGCTATTGGGCTTCCTTATCCGTAATTGGGCTTTTTAATCCAACTGGGCACAATTAATTATTTTATTTGAATTGATCTGTCGAATCCTTCGGGTCCAAATGACCTGAATAAAATTCTTCGCAACCTTAGAAATTAATTATTTCCTATAATTAATTTCGCGAAATTTTTTTACTTGTTTTCCGGCACCGGAAAGACTATTCTTCGCCGGAAAAGACTGTTCTGTAACATGGGATGTTACACACAGCTGCCCTAGACCTCCAGCTGGTGCTTGCAATAGTACGAGATTCAGACGCTAACAATGCATCGCATTTTCGAAGGTATGAAGTCAAGCATTGCAACTTTACTTACCTGATGTGGATGTCGTGCTCGCAAAATGGCCGCCTAGACCTTGCTCAGGCCAGTGCCATGGCTCCTCGGCTCAACTGTCCCCGGATGATGTCAAGTACTCGGCATCACCACCCAGTGTTATTGCCTCGTCCCCCCTAGCTGCCGGCACGACCTCACCCACCTCCTCCTGCATTGGTGCATCCGCCTCCCCTACCTCATCCACCCGAAAGCGCACCTGCACCATCTCCTCCCCAGCCTCCCGACGAGCGGACCCCGTCACGCAGCGTGACCTCCTGTGCCGCTAGCCTGAAGATGACCGAGCACCTCCCTGTAGTGACTGCAATGAATAAACATATTTATAAACAACATTGCTAATATCCGCACACGTAATGAGGAAGAAAACAACAAAATTGCAAATTTCGGCCAGAACGGGCTTTGCCCGTTGGCCTAGACGTGGGCCACGCTCGAGCCCGCCATTGACTCGGGCGGGCTGGAGCTTAAGCGAAGCATGTCCCTGCCCTTGCCATGGCGCGAGCAGAGAAAGCCTCCGACCCACCACGTGGTGGGTCGGAGGCCTCTTTCAGCTCGGATCCATCTGGTCGGGCCAAGCCCTGGCAGGATGGTGATCACGTCTGGGCCAATGGCCAGGATGCGTAGAGATCCTGACCGAACCGCAGCCCGGTTGGGGGAGGTCTCCGGCCAATCCATCGGCTCGGTCGGGATCTCCACCCTACCCCCGCGCACTTTGCGTGGGGGCACTATTTTTGGCCCTTTTCCACATTTTTTTCCGGCTATTTTTGCGTATCGGTAGTTCAAACAAGTCCTTGTCCTTTCGTGTCATTATTCTGCCATTTTCCCGTCATTTTCTAGTTATTTTTAATAAGTTGGGTTGAAAGAAAAATTATAGAGAGATAAAATTTTAAAAAATTGAAAAGTAAAAAATAAAAATGAGTAGTGTTAATAAATAGAATATGGTGAATAACAATACCCCAAAAATATCCATGAATCATGATTCGCTGCTTCCTTTCTTTCTTTCTGTTTCTTCTTTTATTTATTAAAAAAAATTCATCTTTGAAGTTTGAAATGTATATAGAAAAAAAACACGTAAAAGAAATCCCAATTCCCAATTCACAAGGGCACGTGCCAACGGCCACGTGAGGTGTTGAAAACTGGAATCCATCATTTATCCATTTGCCTAATGTGTAGGCCCCACTTCACTTTGTATTGTTCCTTGCACCTTCCCATCTTTTTTGCTCCTCTATAAAAGGTAGAACCCACCCGCTGCCCAAAGCCCATTTCCCATTTGCCAATTCTGAATTCTCCCATTCGCCACAAATACTGTAAGTTCATTGCATTTCCTTTCTGCTTGACTTCATTTACTTTTCTTCTTTCTTTCTTGTCATTTCTTCATACTCGTAGCAGTATCTTATTCATATATTGAGCTGTATTCTGTATACACACGTACGTGTACGCTACCTAAACTGGTGCCTAGGAACCAAATTCATTTATATTACTTAGGAATCAAGTCTTAGGAGTGATTTCATTTACCTGGGCACGATTCATTTCTTGTAAAAATCACGTCTTTTGGCTAATAAATTGATTTTAACCTTTACCCTTTCGCTGAAATCCCTGGTAAAGGAGCCCAAATTAGCTTCCGGGTTCTTGTATTTCACCTCATTCTTAACATATTTTTAAGAATAATGACCATTGGGTGTTGTCTTGGAGTTTCCGCGATGAAACCCTGTTGTGATTTACTAATTCTTGGAAGAAATTCATCGATTTTTGGATGTCCGCTTCCGAGATGTGGTGGTCAATTATCGGATTATAATTTGTCGAAATCACACTCTAAATTGTATTTTTTGGTGAAAACAAATCGTTTCCGTAGAAATAGTGTGTTAGGATATAGGAGTGCCCGCGACCTGAACCGGAGGGTTTTTTGTGGCTCTGGTTCAAATTTGGGCCATTCTGGGGTTTCGTCTGGTAAATGGGCGAGGAGCAACAAATTTCGAAGGGTGCTGGCAAATGCGTCTTCGAATATTAGGAACCACTCAAAATCTGTCCAATCCCATGTAAATGAAAGTAGTTTTGAGAAGATATATATTCAAGGTGGTTTGAATATAAAGCCCCTGCTTACTGAGAAAATAGAGGGGGATCAAGAATTGGTTGGAAATGATCAAGTCCAAGAAAAGGAGCATAATGTTGAGGAGAATCGTGATGCAAATACAAATCAGTTAAGTGAAAAAGAGCTTTTGGAACCTAAGCGTGTGAGATGTATATCGGACATCGAAAAGGAGGCTTGGGAGTTGCTTCGAGGAGCTGTTGTTTACTATTGTGGAAGCCCTGTGGGGACTCTGGCTGCTAGTGATTCAGCTGACAAGCAGCCACTGAATTATGATCAAGTCTTTATCCGTGATTTTGTTCCGTCAGCTCTAGCTTTCTTGCTCAATGGAGAAGGGGAGATTGTGAAGAATTTTTTGCTTCACACGCTGCAGCTACAGGTAAGCAGATAAATTCTTCGCGAGTTCTTGATTATCACACCACGAAATCTATCTGGTAATTAGTGTTTGTAGATGAACATGTTTTCCGAACTAACACATTTCCCAATTAGAGTTGGGAAAAAACTGTAGACTGCTACAGTCCTGGGCAAGGGTTGATGCCAGCAAGTTTTAAAGTTAGAACTGCACCTCTTGACGGACGAGATGGAGAATTTGGGGATGTTTCAGAACCAGATTTTGGTGAATCAGCTATTGGCCGGGTTGCACCCGTTGATTCTGGTACTGCTTTTCTGACCTTTTCTGACCTTTCATTAAAATCTGCATTTGTATCCAAATTGCAGGAATATAGGGGAAATACGTGGATTGCTTGTTTCTTTGTCCTATCAATCAAATACTTGGTACAAGTGCGAAAGACTATGTTCTGTTGTCATATGAGTTTCTTATTTCATTTTCAGGATTGTGGTGGATCATTATATTGAGAGCCTATGGGAAAATCACGGGCGACTACACATTGCAACAGAGGGTGGATGTGCAGACTGGCATAAGATTGATTCTAAATTTGTGCCTAACTGATGGATTTGACATGTTTCCTACTCTCCTCGTCACCGATGGTTCCTGCATGATTGATCGAAGAATGGGTATCCATGGCCACCCCCTTGAGATTCAAGTGAGTAAAGTAAATGCCATGATTTCGTTGTTATAGTGAAAACCTAGACTGCATTATTGTATCATCGATTGTCATATATAATAGAGGCTGATGCAAGCTGTGTCTATATATCAATACTCTGAATCAGTGGTATACTTTTGTGGACTCATGCATGTATTATGGTGTCATAGTTCAGGATCAAACAACATAGATTATAATGCCATTATGAGTTGAAAATTTTCAATTTAGCATCTGCTGCTTTATAATGCGGATTAGGAATGATCTTTATTTTTATTTTTTGTTACAAGCTGGTGAAGGCCATTCTAATGTCATGAACTTATTCATTTCAAACATCTCCTAGTCTGTTGTTTCTTAAATAACGAAGATGTTCAGATTTGGCATCCCAGGCCTTTAAACCTTCCAATGTTGCTATTATTTTCTGGATAGCCTTGTTATGCATAACTTTATGGTAAGTTTGGGTCATTGGTCTCCGAGAAAAGTTTATATATTCTGAAAAATAGAGATGTTAATTCACTCTTCACTGGGATGACGTGAAAATGCTTCATATTTGGGTATTATTACTAGGCTGGCGAATTATTGAAAACTCAAAAATAGCACAAACTCTCAAGTTATAGCATATATATATTCATAGTGGATTATATATCTAAAGAAAATAAAATTTGTGGCTGCAAATTGCAGAATTAATATGACCATTTTTAACGTAATTTTCATTTCTGGATAGGGATATGATTTCTTTGTGTGTGGCATATTCAATTACACTTCTGTTAGGAGATATAAATCAATTATGTTTTGGGACTTGCAGGCTTTGTTTTACTCTGCTTTGCGTTGCGCCCGTGAAGTGCTTACAGTGAATGATTCAACCAAAAGCCTTGTTGTGGCCATCAATAACAGGCTCAGTGCACTCTCCTTCCATATGAGAGAGTATTATTGGGTAGATATAAAGAAAATTAATGAGATTTATCGGTACAAGACAGAAGAATACTCTACTGATGCGACCAATAAGTTCAATATCTATCCAGACCAAATCCCTGGTTGGCTTGTGGATTGGATTCCTGAGACTGGTGGTTATTTTATTGGCAACTTGCAGCCTGCTCATATGGATTTTAGGTTTTTCACTTTGGGAAATCTTTGGGCCATTGTTTCATCATTGAGCACCTCACAACAGAGTGAAAGTATTTTACATTTGGTTGATAAAAAATGGGATGATTTTGTCGCGCAAATGCCTCTCAAGATATGTTACCCTGCTCTGGAAGATGAAGAGTGGCGGATAATCACTGGAGGAGACCCTAAGAATACGTAAGATGATGGAACATTGTGCAAACTATTTATGCCTAATTCTAGTTGAATTTCGTATTTTTGTGGGAGTTTGACGTGTGGTATCTTTTCTGCAGTGCGTGGTCATACCATAATGGTGGATCATGGCCAACACTTTTATGGCAGGTATTCATTCTGTTTCTGAAAGTTATATCGAATCTTGAAGCATGCTATAAGCAGTGCAGTTAAGACAAAAGGGGCATATCTAACAATCCCATGTGACTATTTCAGTTTACATTGGCATGCATTAAAATGGGGAAACCAGAGTTGGCTAGGAAGGCAGTTGCTTTAGCTGAGGAAAGGCTTCCGACCGACAAATGGCCAGAATATTATGACACAAAATATGGAAGGTTTGTTGGGAAACAAGCCCGGCTTCATCAGACGTGGACAATTGCGGGTTACCTCACCTCAAAAATGCTTTTAGACAATCCAGACATGGCTTCCCTTCTGTTCTGGAATGAGGATTATGAATTGCTCGAGAATTGTGTGTGTGGGCTCAAACGTGGCAGAGGAAAGTGCTCGCGCCTTGCTCCCAGATCTCCTACTACTCTATAGTTTATTGTTGTGGCAACGACTAGTGCTTTTTAGAACGGATGCTTAGTCGAATTCTTACATTCAAATCAATTCATTGTTTCCATGCTCCATATGAGAGAGCGATGTATCGCACACTAACGCGCACCCAATTCCCAAAACCATATACTACTGTTTTATGTTGATCTGTAATTTGAAGTAATTGTGTGATTGATGATGCCTATGGCCAACACAAATTTGATTTAATTACCTGCTTGTCATACCCTCGTCCTCACGAGTCATTCCATGCGGCACTTAAACCCTTGTCCCTCGTCCTCACGAGTATTCCATGCGGCACTTAAACCCTTGTCGATCCTCAATGGTTAAGTTGTTGGAAATCATGGTTTTTAGCATAATTCAAAATATTTAACTTCTTGAAAATTAAATAGCGTAAGATATTTATTTCTCAAAACCAAATTCCGATGAGTGAAAAATAGATGGTTAAAGACAACAACTAAAAAAGTGGCGGGATAATAATTAAGAGTGAGATCTTAATTACAAAAAGAGAACAATGGTATCTTTACTCCAATAAACTGATCAATGAGATCTTCAATACACACCATCCCACATTGGTTATACAAGGATTTTGAATCTTTTTATAAAGTTTTAGACCTTCGATATATAATAACAAGCATGTAAGGTGAATAAGGGTAAATTCAATCCACACGCTTACCCTCCCGTTGAGCCATGCCATGCCGATCCTTGGACTTCGAATTTGTTCTTGGGCTTTGGCCAAGGACATAATTATTTTTTGGGCCAATGTGCTTAGGAATGATATTAATTCTGGGAAAGTCCAGCATGAAATTAAATTAATTTGGCCCAACATGAAGTCCAGCATATGTGCAATAGCCCAGCATGCAGTTTCGATAGAATTGCAGTCAATGCTGCATTCATATGGGTATTGTTGTCTTGTGTAATAGCTGCAGGAATGAAGCCTCAATCAATTGCCAGCCATAAAGTTATTTCCTTTCCAAGTGCAGTGGTTGGTCTATAAATAGACTGCTAGGCATAAGCATACATACTCTCTCTGTACTTTCATCTCTCAATCCTGCAACTCTTCTACTCTTGTTTCTGTTTGTTGGAGCTTTGCTGTGTGCTATGCTACTACAGTAAAGACACAAGCCGTTTTACCTTTGGGGACAATATGTTGGATTGGAGCACTACCAAGGCGTAAATTGTCACACGGAACAGGTCACCTCGACTGGCTTTCACTTTCTACATTCCTTATTTTCTAGTTTTTATTCCATTGTTATTTTTCTTAGTTGTTGTAAGAGCATTGCAATATCCAACAGTCGTAAGACAACTTATGATTCATACAGTCTCTTCGTTGAAAAAAAAGAAAAAAATCGAAAAGAAAAAAGAACAAAAAATTATGGTGTAATACCCCAAAAATTTTAGACTTGGTCTTGATCTCTTCGTTTTGTGATTCAGTGACGTTCGTTGCGCGCGTGAGACTTGTAGATAGAATGATCTATAGCATAGACAATTTTACCGGATTGGAATTTTGAGGTAATTCTTGCACCATCTCATTCCTGAATTGATGAGCGTCATTTGGACTCAACCTCAAGGGAGACTGCGGTTTTTAGGCCGTGATATCGGATTCTGCGGTGAATACTGCGGGTGCCAAGGCGGTGATTTTTAAGATATTTCTTGACACTTCAGCCTTTTACACCTCATTCTTACCACGGGTTTCCACTGCGGGTGCCAAGGCGATTTCCACTGTGATATTGGATACCACGGGTTGCTAGTAGGTTTCAGACCCGGTTTAGGCTGCAGTTTTGGACTTCGGTTTCGGTCCTGTTGATGGATACCACAGGTAATGGGCAATATTAGATGTTTTGTCATGTGCTTTGCTTCTGACAATGCTTATTTTGAAATACGTGTGCTCGTTATATGACTTAGATGATGATAAAATGAACTCATCTGACTGCGAATTGATATTGAACGTTGGAAATATTTGATGAAGATCGATTGAGTTAATGAATTGACGATTTGGCCGTTTGGCCACCTGACAGCTGTTGCGTTATCATGATTTGGCATGTTTGGTCATTGTGTCGTGCGCAAGTGTCACGTTTTGGCCCGTTTGGCTGTGTTGCATTGTGAGCCGATATTTGGCCTAATTGGCCTATGGTATTACGATAATGTGGTGTTGGGCAGTTTGGCATGTGTTTGTTAAAATTTGTTTTAGCTGACTGAGCCATCATGATTGAACTGATTTTGAGAAAAGGCCCTGAGGGGCATGCGTTTGATGATTTCTCCCCAAGCGGGCTGGATTGTGTGTGTTACTAACTTCTGTGCATGTGCGGGTTGATTCGGCGAGAGGCTAGCTTATGCAAGGGCCCAGTGTTGATTGATTTGAGCTGTAATTGAGATTGGCATGAATGTCAGAAAGCCAGGTCCTGTCCCCCTGAGCTGGGAAGGCCTGGGGGTGCCCGAAGTGTCCTTGAAAATGTTGCCGGCAAGTTGCACCCTAGACATGCTACTTGTTGCATCTGCATTTATAGGCTAGATAGGTGTATGTTAGGGTCATGCATCACTTGCACTTTAAATTCTGTATTTATTTATGTATTGTTTCACTTATCATTATGTTCATGTTATGTGATTGGTTATTGCCATATGTTGTCGTACATTTGCCAAGGGGAACTTTGTGTCTACAAACCTGTTTTTCTTAAAAGAGGCTTTCGCCTACGGGGAACCCCCTTACTTAGCTTTTACTGACCCCTAAGTGTTTATTCTTTTCAAGTGATTCCGATAGACGTGGCTAGAGGCATGCTGGGGATTGCGGGATTGAGCGAACTTGCCTTTGTATCAGTTGTTAATTTTCGTGTTTTAACTTGTACATTATGACATTTCAGTTATGCAAATTTCTGATTATCTTATTCAAGATTAAGTTCCGCTTAATTGTTAGTTAAGTTTATATGTTTACTTTCCTCGTGCTGAGGATCTCGAACTAACTGGCCACTAGTCTGGGCTAATCGGTACGACGTGGCGCAAACGGTGGAAACCGGTGCGTTGTAGATGGTATCAGAGCCTAGGGCTCGATTGAATTGAAACTTCTGTAGACCTAGGAAGTATGTGTGGGGGTCGGGGTGCATACATGTTTATGTTGTACATTGTATTCATTATGTTGCTTGTATTGCTATGCTAACTCTGATGAGCGATGAGCTAGTGATTGACTCTTAGCTGACATTCCCTTAGGATGCCGCCTAGGGATGCGCGAGTAGCCCGTGGGAGGGGACGCCCACGTTGATGTCCCACTTCGCCACTGAAGTTGCCGGAGGTAGATCTGTATGATAGGGCAGAGGAAGAGCCCGAGTTGTCTGAGGAGGATGTAGACGTATCGCATCCGCGGAGAGGCAGGCGCGAGGCTCAGCGGCCTGCTGTAGTGGGTGTTGATTTTGTGGATCGAGCGGCGCGACACCAGCCGCCTACCTTTTCGGGTGAGTCAGCCCGGCCATTTTGGATGAGTGGGGCATATTGTGTAGGTTGTAATCTCATGGTGATACGATGCTTGGCGGATCAGAGGGTACATGTGGCATCATTTTACCTGAAGGGATGGGCTCTGCAGTGGTGGAGGGCCTGAGAGGCAAATCCGACGATACCGCCTGACCAAGATTGGGATGCTTTTACCTAGGCTATGGGAGAGTTTTTCTATTCAGCTAGGCTTCGCTTGGTGAAGCAGGAGCAGTTCAGAGAGCTAGTCCAGACAGATGATATGACAGTCACCATGTATTACGACCAGTATATTGATTTGATGAGACACAGGATGGATCTTGTGCCAATGGATTCAGCGAATGTGTGGAAGTTTATCGATGGACTTCATGCACTGGTGCGATCTGACTTTGGATACTCGCCCAAGGGCATTACGCTAAGAGCAGCTTATGAGCACGTGCTCTTCACTGAGCAGAATAGCAGTGATTCGCGAAGATTTTTCGATGCAAGATGACATAGTCGGAATGAGCGATTTTCCCAGGGCACTGATAGCTGGGGATCTGGTCGAGGACAGAGTGCAGGATAGCCTGCGAGGCGTAGTGATGGGGGACATGGAGGAGGACAGGGACGAGGTGATACGAGTCAAAAGAGGGACTCGAGGATCTGTTGTTGTGAGTCTTAGAGATCTGGACACAGGGGAGCAGAGTGTCCGACAGCATCACGTGCTGCACAAGGCCGTGGCCAGCCTACCAGAGTACCACTTCCGCCAGTGAATAGGGATCCGTTATAGTGTTATTACTGCTGGGAGATGGGACATAGACGACAAGACAGCCCGAGGTTTGCACGGGACTGTGAGCAGCGGCGGGTCTAGGATCGAGGGGCACCTATGAAAGATCGGGGTCAGATCAGTGGTGGGGGAGCCCGACTGAATGTCATTGGTAGAGATTAGGCTGAGCAGCGATCAAACATGTTAGCAGGTACTTTTTCTATTGCGTCCAACCCTGCCTTCATTTTATTCAATTCGGGTGCTTCTAGTTCCTTTATTTCTGAGTACTTCTGTATGACACATCGGTTGAGGCCGTTATAACCCACTTGTTTTTCAGTATCCATGCCTTCAGGGGATACGATTGATTGTCGATTTTAGTTACAGGATGTGGAGATGTGATCGAGGATCACGTGTTCTGTACGGATGTGAGTTCGACGTGATTCCAGGGATGGATTGGTTGTCTCGATATCATGCATGGATTAATTGTGGCATTCCTCGGATATCCTTTTGAGATCAAGGTACTTACGTTTCACATCACCCTATTTTGATTCCGCCTACTATACGTATTGTGTCGACTATTTCGTTTTCATCTGTTGTATGTAAGGGCTACCCTGTGTATGTTTGTGATGTGATTGATGTGACTAAGGGGGATAGTGGGTTAGTTCTATTCCTGTTGTTTTCGAGTTTCCTGACATTTTTTCCGAGGAGATTCCTGAGCTTCCTCTTCTGTGGGAGATAAACTTTACCATCGATTTGGTACCGGATGCGTGACCGGTATCGAAGGTTTCGTATTGTATGGCTCCGGTGGAGTTGAGGGAGTTGCATACATAGTTACAGGAGTTGTTGGCGAAGGGGTATATTCAGTCGAACACTTCGACGTGGGGTGCACCTGTTCTATTCGTACACAAGAAGGATGGTAGCTTGTGCAACTTTGTATCGATTATAGGGGACTGAACTAGCTTACGGTGAAGAACCGTTATCTGATACCCTATATTAAGGACCTCTTTGATCATTTACGTAGTGCGATCGTATTTTCTAAGATTGATTTGCGTTCTGGCTATCACCAGATCTTTATTGCGGAGGCCGATCATCCCATTATCGCTTTTCATACCTACTATGGCCACTTTTAGTTTACGGTGATGCCATTCAGACTTACGAATGCCCTTGCTATTTTCATGGATCTGATGCACTGAGTTTTCCGTCCTCTATTGGATCGGTGTGTCGTGGTTTTTAGCGATGATATCTTGATCTATTCTGCCACCCCTCAGGCCCAAGAGGGCCATTTGCGTACCATTTTGACTAATCGACGGGAGCACCAGCTTCACTCGAAGCTCTCGAAGTGCGATTTTTGGCTCAAGCAGGTTTCCTTTCTAGGGCATATCATTTCCTCTGAGGGTGTGGTTGTTGACCCGGCGAAGGTGGAAGTTATGGTGAGTTGGGAGTCGTTGAAAAATGTATCGAAAGTGCGTAGTTTCTTAGGCTTAGTGGGGTACTATCATCGTTTCATTCATCGCTTCTCTAGTATTGCTAGGCTGATGACTCAGTTGGTTAGGAATGACTTGAGATTTAGATGGACAGTGGAGTGTGAGGCTGCGTTCAGGACTTAAAGAAGAAGTTGACGGAGGCTCCGATTTTAGTACTTCCTACTGATTCTGGGGAGTTTGATGTTCATATTGACGCATCACTGCAGGGATTAAGATGTGTACTGATGCAAAAGGGACACGTGATAGCTTACGCATCCAGGCAGTTGAAGCCTCACAAGTAGAACTATCATGTACATGACCTGGAGATGGCAGCGATCATACATGCTTTGAAGATTTGAAGGCACTACTTGTATGGGTCTAGATTCCAAGTCTATACTGATAACAAGAACCTAAAATACATCTTTACCCAGTAGGAGTTGAACAAGAGGCAGAGACAATGGTTGGACTTGATTGCAGATTATGACCTAAAGATTCAGTACCAGGAGGGGAAGGTAAACCTGGTAGCTGGCGCCTTGAGTCGGAAGAGACCTTAGTTAGGAGTGGTGACAGTGTCTCCACGGATGTATCCCGAGTGCAGTGGTTAGAGATTGAGATTGTGCCACTCGAGGGGACACAATATAGATTGAGTGCGATGATAGCTGTACCGTCACTTTTGGGAGAGATTGTAGCTTGTCAGGGACAGGATCCTCTCATCCAGGATATAAGACAAAGGATAGGGATGGGTCAGACATGAGCCTTATAGATAGACAATGCTGGAGTTGTTCGGATGGGTGATTGATACTGCATTCCGAGGGACCCACTGGAGTTGAGGACCAGTATTATGAGTGAGGCACATAAGACGACTTATTCAATTCATCCAAGGGCGACCAAGATGTACAAGGATGTGCGACAGATGTTCTGGTGGCTTAGAATGAAGAAAGAGATCACGGAGTTTGTGGCACGGTATGCGACATGCCAGCTGGTGAAGATTGAGCACATACAACCGAGCCGTTGGAGATACCCACATGGAAGTGGGAATCGATAGCCATGGACTTCATGATTGGACTACCTCGTACCTGATGTAGTTGTGACACCATTTGGGTAATAGTCGACCGATTGACGAAGAGCGCCATTTTCATTCCAATTCAACTTACATGGTCCATGGAGCAGTTGACCCAGGCATATATCCGACATGTTGTTACCCGATTTGGGATCCCCCGTGATATAGTATATGACCGAGATTCTCGATTCTTGTCACGCTTTTGGACTGAGGTGCAGGATGCATTTGGTACTCATATCAGTCTTAGTACGACATGGCATCCGATGTCAGATGGACAGACTGAGCGTACCATTCAGACGCTGGAGGACATGTTACGAGCCAGTGCCTTGGATTTTTAGGGATCTTGGGAGGATCATTTACCCCTTGTGGACTTCTCGTACAACAACAGTTATCACTCTACCATTCAGATGGCACCATTCAAGGCCTTTGGACTGAGGTGCAGGATGCATTCGGTACTCATATCTGTAACGCCCCGATTTCCGTAATCAGAAAACGTTACCGCCACACCTAACTTAAACCGAGATTCTACGCCTAATCCCAACTTAAGCTCGGTGCTCAGGCTCCTTAATTATCTCATCCTATCAGAGTCACGGGATTTTTAGGAAGCAAAGTTCCCTCCGATCAACCGCCATCATACTTGGAATAAAAACAGAAAAAGAAATATAATAAAATATAAGTCATAACAATCCAAAAGTACTGTACTGTCCCACACCGGGACTCGGCTATTTAAATACAAGCCGTTACAAAATGAAATACAAGGTTTAAAGAGAACAGAAAATAAATCCTACAACCAACAATAATGTTAGCACAGGCATTACTAACGAGTGGTTCTCTCAACCTTACCAAAAGAAATCCATTGAGTAATAACTCGATTCCCCTATCACTGAGCTGGAGGTATATCCCCCTGCTCTTTCACACCTGCAATGCATAATTAGCATCCTTAGTCGCGAGACTAAGTATGAAACATCCACCAACGAGTTAAGCATATAAATAAATGGATATGCATCCAAGTTGGTAACACTTCCATATGTGAAAATCCAACTGGTTGATCAAGATAATTGATGCAACTAGTTATATATAAATGAAATGCTGTATGAATGCACGAGTTAAAACAGAGGTAAACGGCAGCTTAAAATCATGATTTAAAGACTCATACAACAAGCAACACTTGAACCCTTTCGAGTCCAACAGTGCCATGTATGGCTTGTATGGAACTGCTAGCCATAACTCCACACATGGTTAATTATTAAGCCCTCGACTCAACTTGCGGTACATCACAGGAGTCCGACACTGTGTGCATAGCACCCGTTGAGGAAATCCCTTAGCGTACTCCACAAGTCTGGGAACTTAATAACTGAAGATTAAAGAGTGGTCTGGATAAATCAGTAACCCCACTTGGTGTCTGATTTCTCCTTAAAATCCAACTAAGAACGACCAACAGTGCTGCACGGATAGAATCACCCAATCAACGTAACAGTTCAATGGCGATCTTAGTATAAGTGATGAGAGGAACTATATTGCTGCTTCGATTGTATCAATAGATACGCGAAACCGCTAGTACACGTCTCAAAAGTAGAGAGAGGTCGGGGTCTCGACATTTTCTCCTCCAACTATCCTTAAATTACAGGTAAACCTCAGTATAAGGGAGCTACCCTCCTGAGTAAGACAGTATAAATTGGGAATTAAATTCCCTAGTGGTCCAAGCT